>APFE030929947.1:113356-128551 GCA_000404065.3 Pinus taeda
TCTGGTAGAGAACACAACAAACTGATGCACTTATCTTCATCTGAAATTTTAATATCAACAGATGCTAACTGACTTACCACAATATTAAACACATTCTGATGCTCTATCACCGAGTCTCCATCTTTCATCCTCAAGTTATACAGCTTTTTCCATAGGAATAGTTTATTCACCAAAGACTTAGATTGGTACAAAGTCCCTAACTTGTCCCACAAAGCCTTCGTCGTAGCTTCCCCTGATACATTCAGTAATATTGAATCTGAGACACATAATCATACTGTACTCTTTTCCTTCTAATCTAACTTCTTCCATTCTTCATCAGACACTCCCGTTGGTTTAGTACTCGGATCTACCACGATTCGCTGGTCTTTATGCACCAACAGATCCTCCATCTTGAGTTTCCACAACTCAAAACTTTGACCATTAAATTTCTCGATCTCTATCTTTCCACTGCTCGCCATTTTCTTTCACCACTAGAATTGATCTCATATATCTCCCACTGAACAGGGTATACCATAGGCCCAAGCGAAACCCCTCAGCAACAAAGGTGTCCCCTTGAAGTGAAAATAGCTCTGATACCAAATGTAGGTTTTAACCTCGTACAGAAATTACCTGCATATGAATTATAAAACACATAAAATAAACAATATGAGATCATAACACATATACACAGAGATTTTCCCTTGGATCCAAAAACCAGCACTACTAGCTTGATTTTTCATTATGTTCCTTTGAATGTTACAATACATATTTATACATGTTGAAGCATCCAACACCATGGATCGAAAACCATCGCGTCCAAAAAACATGTGCAAAAATCATGCACAAAACCATAGGTGGGTCTGCCCAACCTAACATAGGGTCCAAAATCAAAATTTTCCAAGGCACTACCCCATACCACATAAAGTGGGGTTACGGGTGCCCTTCAAACCCCCTATTAACTATGTGGAAAGAATATAACACAACCCAACATTGTTTCAGATTCTGCATTTCAAGGCACAAGTTTTTCAACTGTGTGTGCATCTGCTGAGCTCCGAAGTTTGGATCCTATATTGGGGTATCATGCAGTCTCATTGTGATCTCCAAGGCCTCTTCCTAAGCTGCTAACCCTTGTTGTGACAGTGCATTCCTTAAATGTGGCGTTAGTAATGCTACTAACCATTCGCGGTGTTGTCCATCCATCAAAGTCATATTGGCCTTGTGAATGGTGCACTTCAGTCTCTAATCCAACTCCCAAGGAGTCTTGCCTGGAAGCATTGTGATCTCCTTGAACTTAATGATCGACTATGCCTCTGACTTTGGCCTGCTAAATTCTTTGTTCAGTGCAATTTGGATATCCTCGACCCCCACATTCGGATTGTCATTAGAATACTTAATATACCAGGATAGTGCATGATCTTGCAGAGTGTTCACAAGTGTTGCTTTCTTTATATTATCGTCTGTAACTCCTTGTGCTTCCCATACAGCCCTTATCATCAACCAAAATAGGTCTAGATATTCACTTCCTATTCCCTTGAATACTAGAACCTTTATCGAGCTTGCCATATTGACTCGCAGTTGTGGCAGAGGTGGTATGGGTGAAGATGGGGATGAAGGTGGTGACACTAGTGGTGATGTGGGTGGGGGTGGTATGCATGGAATCCTCTGCCTTATCAAATTGATCGCACTTATTGGTGAGACCTTCGTGAGCTCTTCCCTGCCCCCTCGTGGAGGTCAAATAAAGGGGCTAGTTTCTAGTTCTGCACTTCCTTTGTTTCTATAAATTCTTCCACTTCATGTAGCCCCAAAAATCAATGTGTTTGCATAATCTGCTTTTCACACAGTAGCATTTTAATCCAAGTGTTCATAGACTTAACGTACTTACCTCACGGTCCTTTGAGAAAGCATCATTCTGCCTTGCAATAGTTGACTGAAGTATCTACCATGAACTCACTAATGAATCCTCCTATAATTCGATCAAGCTAGTGATCGACAACATGCGCGATTTTATCCTCCAATGCTTCCAATCTACGTACCAATTTTGGAGTCCACACAATAGGATTATCGAGTCTCCACCTTCCTTAGATATCTGCTAGCTTTGCAATCCACACACACAACTCAATAGTGAAGGATGCGAAGAAAATTTCATGGATTTCTGTGTACAGGTAGTAGTCTAACCACTTTCCCTTGATAGTCATGGATTCTTGTTCTCCTACGCCATGAACTCATGAATCTTCCTATCCAACCAGTCTTTAATTTCTTTCTTAGTTGGATTCTAGTGATACGATATTAGACATCCCTATGCAGATTCCGGTCTCGACAATGGAACATTTGTTGGCTTGTGGGGGCCTGACCCAAGTTCAGAGTTAGTAGCCAAACAAATCCCTGTACTACTAGCCCTTTCAGCAGCAATCCATGGAGCGTGGACTGAGGTCTCACCTGAAGCAATATGGGAGGATGCCGGAACTAGGTTTTCGCACCCTTGAGATGTCTAAGGATTCGATTTAGTCTAATGATGAAAACCTTCTCGTTGGGTACTTCACGCACTCTCTTATCCTATGAGACCTTCACACCCTTGCTATACTCGCCCTCATGCAGCCCTAACCAAGGGTTGTTAGGATTTGATGCCACTGGAGCAGTGATCTTCACTGTTTCCCCAAGTCACACGTGGATCTTACCTATGTTCTTGAAATAGTTAGTTATCTTCACATACACAGATGCCTTATATTATATTTACATGCTCTTTATTAATGCTTTCAACCGGTTATAGACTCAACTTGCCCTACGCACTCAGCTACGAACTACTAGGCCTCTATGCACTCAGGTACAGAGCCTTCTCCTACTCTATGACCCAAAGACATGACTTACACTTCGACTCAATTCTTCATTAAATCCTTAGATTCATTGATCCATCCTTTGATGATCTCTCTTTACACCTAGAGCCTCGCTCTATTTATACAATCCCATGGTCCTCAGACCATTGGTAGATCTTTGAAACCGAACATTACAAAAACAAGGGCAGACAACCCTATGACTCTATTATGACTTCACACTCTGTGCCCATAAATTGCAGAGACTTTACAATGGACTTAGTCAAAACTTGGGCTTTAAGCCCCAAAACATGCCTTGGGTGGATCTCATGCCCAATAGAGAGAAGGCTACCCAACAGAAGAAACAAGAAGTTGTAGCTACGATAGTTGCAGAGAAAAAACATGCTACGAAGGAGTGCATTGGGATGGGGTCCCCTAGGTTAGTTTGGTCTTAGATAACCCAAATTCTGGTACAATTTTTGTCAATGATGTAAAGTCTTTGTGATTTTTGGATGCAAAGTGCATAGATGATTAGGAGTCAAAGGGGCTTAGCCCCTTGTTTTGGATAGGTTTTGAATCAGTTTTTGAGGTTCACCCATGGTCTGCGAACCATGGTATTGTATGCAAAAAGTTTATAAATAGTGATTCTTAGCAAAAGGAAGAAGTAATTGGATAGAAATAAGTAAGAGTATTGGGGTTATTGAAGAGTCTTGGGCAGGAGCTAAGGCAAGAAGCCTCTGCTTCCTGCACTTAGATAAGGAAAGAAAGGCTTCACAACTGAGTGCGCAAAGGCCTAGGTAGACTCTGCGGCTGAGTGCATGAACCTCTATAGTTATGTGCACAGGGTAGTTTGAGTTTGTAATATTTGAACTGAAGATCAATAAAAGAAAGTTTTCCATAGACTTACTGAGTATTTATAATATACTTGTTAATGTTATATGTTGTTGATAAATGACTTGTTTTATGAAAGACTAGTTAAGTATTACGCGATTATCTTGAATCTATCTTAATAATGTGCACAATGAATGTTTAACCACTTCTATGGAGTTTTTGGTGATTTCTCTTATGTTTATTGATGACTTAAGTAAATACACAAACCCCAATTAAAGATTTCTTTTTGATGCACGTAAGTAGGTAGATTGACTATTAAAGGTCTACAAGGAGTGAGCATGGACCTTTGTGAAGGTGTGAAGGCCACTTTAACTGAGTTGTAGTAATGTGCCCTAGGAGTTTATCGATCTACATGAAGGAAGACCCAAGTCATTGGAAGACATCACACTAGTCTCTAGGTGTAGAATCTTGGTTCTTCCATCCCCCCATACTACCTCGGGTGAGACTGTAGCCTACGCTATGTGGGTTGTTGTTGAAAGTGCCAGTAGTGTAGGGTTTTGTTGGGTGATGCAACTAACTTTGAACTTGGGTCAGGACCCCCTAAGCCAAAAAATGGTTATGTTGCCAGGACTGAGATCTTCTTGAAAGAGATGTGTGATGTTGGATCATCAGAATCCGACCAAGAAAGAAGTTGAGAATTGGTTGAATCGCAATATTCGTGAATTCGCTAGGTCACAATGTCAGTAGATAAGCTGAGCAGCCAATGACATGGAGATTCATGAAGTGTGTGTGAAAGCAACAAGCTGGCCTGTTTATTAAAACACCCATCTTCCTGATGTAGCATGGAAAGAAAGTAATGTCAGCACTCAGGCTAGGACACTTCACCTTCACCATCATACGTGTAAGTGGAGAAGAGATTAAAAAACTCCCCTATGATGGAGACATCTTCACGATTAAAAAAACATCGTGGAGGAAGAAAAATGCAAGAATCCATGAAAGGTATGAAAAGGTTCAAAACAGGATGAGAGGACACAACTTGTCATTTGGCCCTCCTTCTAGCACCAAAAATGTCGATGGTGCTAGACCCCCCAACATGTCATGGGGATCTCCCCAGTAAGAAGTCCCAATTAGACCTGAGACCATTTGGTGTAGGAGTCCCAACAGTGGTTGGTATGGTAATTCCTTGACCATGATTTTGCACAAGGGAAACTAAGATAAGTTTGTCAGTAGCAAGGGTGTGACCATTGCGGTGAGTCAAGGAAGGTGCATGAGAGGTTCTAACACAGGTGGGAAGGGAACAAATGAGCGAAGATGCATAACAAGGTGGAAAGAAATTCAATTGGAAATCCAAAGTGATGGTTAAACCAACAACACATCTACAACAAGATTCATATAATTGCATACAAAAACAGTTCATACAAAACTACATATGTTTAAAAACATACACTGCTACAACAACTAGAAAAATCCAACTACAATATCAACATATGCATGAAAACGTGTTGCCTCTTATTATTTAAAGAAGTGTAAGTTCCAATCATACAATACATCCATGTAAACCTAGTAGCCCCAACATCAAAATGTTATAGCCACATCTGCCAGCTCCTCCAAAGAGATGAACTAGCTCTGTTCAATGGAGAAGCCAAGGCGCATTACAATATTGTCCAAGTTCTCTCCAAGATAGTCTTATTAGAATCTTGGTTGATCAAAAGCCCATACAATGAGTTATAAGGTTATATTTATAGCAAAGGTTGGGTGACCCTTGACATTCCCCTTTGTGACAGTTCATATACCCTCATGAATCTTCATCTACTGTATGACTATTACATCCAACTATTTCCACTTGACTTACACTTGACATGGCATTACATTACAATGCACATGTACTCATGTGAGACAACATGGCTTGAGCAAGCGATGCAAGACATCACTGACACTCAGTCTGTTGTGATGAGACCAACTCTTCGACATTCTTGTGATGGTGAAGGTGGTGAGCTGATGCCAAGCTTGGTCACTTGTGATGGTGTGCGTGTACCTATGGTGACATCTTGCTGAAGCGAACTCTTGCCTCCATAGCAATGGGTGCATTGGTTTGGCCCATTCATCTAACTCATCTGCTAACATGCACATGGCCTTCTTGGTTGCGGTTGAACTGAAAACACATTAATATATATTGTCTGTGTTGATCTTCAAGTGTGTGCTGGTGGTCATGACTATCAAGTTGCTAAAGTACATGTTTAGCTCCAACTTGACTTGCTTCTTGTCTTCACCTTGGTGAGTCTGCTGAATTTGTTGGATTGCATGTGTGAACACAATGGCATGCATGCTACTAAATCCCTTGCATGCAATCAACAACACTGCTCCCCATGTTTGCTTCATGCTAACCCCTGGGATGGATCTTTAACTTTTATGGGCACAATTTCATCCGTGAGTGCATGTTGTGCTCACTGATGTTCCTGTTCTTGCTACAACACATTCATCTATCTGTGCAACTTCATGTTCTTCCTTGAGTTGCTACTTCAGCACATGCAACTCCTTCTTTGTTCCATTCTCTGTCTTCATGCAATCTTCATGTCACGCCATCACCTTATAGCCCGAGTATCCTAAGAGGATTTTCTTTATCTTGCAACTTTGTTTCACTCTTGTGTTGTCAATAACCTTCCTCTTGCATAATTTGCATTCGTTTGATTCACTGTGTTCGCTGTATTCATTGCATTCATTACGTTTGATTCATTCCCTATGCTAGTTGCATTCGCTTCATTCACTGCATTCACTGCATTTGTTGTGTTTTCTATATTTGTTGCATTTGTTGCATTTTCCGCATTCGTTGTGTTCAGTATGCTGCCTTCAACTGTTGTTCATGACACTGCTTATTATGATATCTTGATGTTCTTGTCTACGAACAACTTGATATATTCACGAGTAGGCAATATCATAGACATTTGATCAATTGCAACTCCAGGTGTTCTCTGAATGGTGTCTTCGACTCTGCCCTCGTAGAAACCATTGTACTTACACTTCTGAGAGGTAGATGAATGCTTGCAATACCTGGAGACATGGCAACACTCAGCAAGAAATCTGTTAGTGCGAAACCAAAATGAACTTGAGAACTGACTTGTGACATACCTATGTGACTGATCATGAAGGTTGCATAATTTCAACCAGGAGGTTGGGAGACTAACTACCAAGATTGCACAAGGTACAGTTTGGGCTACTAAGAGATTGACTGACTACTATAACTGCACAATGCATAGTCTAGTCTAGTTGCTGACTACTTGAATTGCACAATGCACAATCTCAGTTGGAAATAGCTACAAGCTTAGTGACTGCATTCTGAAATTTTCCTTGCCAGCAGTCACTGTCCCTTAGGATTACATAAAGTAGGCCTGAGGAACAGCTACTGGGTAGAAACGCACATTTATGGAGAGGAAGGTAGATCCTTCCTCCTTAGGATTGCGCAATATTGTCTGGTGAGGTTGAGTCTGGGCCAAGGTTGGCCAAACTTACTGATGGGCAAACGAATGTGAATGTGAATGTGAACGCATGATGATACTAAGTGTAAGAATTAGTGAATGATAATGCATGCAAACAGTGAATGACAAATTCAAAAAATGGGACAACATGCATGTGGATGAGGCGATTCGCCGAATCGACGACCATTCGTGAAAAACAATTTCATGCATGCGACAGTAGTGGGATAACAATGAAAACTGAAATAGTGCTAGGAGAAGCTAATATACATGTAAATGACAACAAGCATTCAAAGAAAAAAACTAAACAATACTCATATAATAGAAAACACAAAAAGCGACAGAAATGCAACATAATTCATGGAAAGTGAGCTTACCCAAAAACAGTTGAGCTCAATGTGCTAATAGCTCCAAGTTGTGATGTGAGATGTGAGACCTGCAAGGTTGATGTGAGGAATAAGATCTAAAGAATCCGGTTGATGAGTTTTGATAACATCAAGGTTGTGATGTGCATGCCACAAATCAAGGGAAAGTGACACTTAGTGGGAGGTTTTTGAACTGATCCTTGCATGAAACCTCCAAATGCTAAAAATAGATCTCTAAAACAAGGGATGCCTTTGCATGTTTCCTTGGTAGAAGTAGCCCATGCATGCAAGTGATTTTTGCTTAGTCTTCGAGGGAACTAGTCAAATCATTTGCACATGCAAGAGGTTTTTCGATTGTTGGGAGAAAGTACAAATTTCTAGCTAGGAGCTGGGCTGGCTGCCCAAGAGATTTGTGCAATTTCTGGGTAGAGAAGCTAACTACTACCCAGATTTGTGCAAATTCTGTGGTGAGCAGCCTTGCTGGGGAAAATTGTGCAATTTTCTCTATGACAGTTGACTGGCAGAATTGCACAGTTCTGGAGCCCAGTGGGTTACCAGACAGGATTTCACAATTTCTGGAAGGAAGGTTGGTTTCCCTCTAGAATTGCGCAATTTCTTGGGGGAGCTACTCAACCTGCAACTGGACCAAGTCTAGGTGAACAACCTTTGAGGGGAATGCATTGAGCTATGATCGAAAGGCTACCTTTAAGCAATAAAAACATTGAAACTTGTGAACTTGACAAAGCAAGGCAAGTTGCTGTGAAAAGTTGGGAGTGAGGCTTGAAAATGAAGCTAAGGAAAAAAGATTAGGGTGGTTGTAGCTGCTACAATAGGTCCATAATTTTCCCAATATGGGAAATATTACTTTTCACTCCTCAAAGCCACACCCCATGTCAAGGACTAGTGGGAAGCCTACTATTAGCAGAGGGACAAGGAACCCTCACTATTTTCAACTGCACCCACCTGGAATTCATTCTGAGGCACCATGAAGGAACAATATTGCCCTTTCAAGAGCTATGGATATAAATATAAATGGACCACACTATGACGAGGAAGGAACCAAGACATGTCGGAGTTCACAAATATTTTTCATACCCTTTGCGCGAAATTTGGTATCAAGGATTCTGAGGGGCATCTGGTACTCAAGTACCGTCGATGTATACACAAATACATCCAAGACAAGATGGAGTTCTTGAACATCTCCTCGCTTGGTGCTACATATTGATATGCTGTCAAGATTGAGAAATAATTTAAGCATAAGAAGGTAGAATTTGGATCTACGAAGGGAAAAGGCACCACCAAACTATAGGAAAAGGACATAACTAAGGTGGGGTGACCGAAGACAACCCAACAAAATCACAAGCAAAGAATAGCACCACAAACATGAAGAAGGACACAGGTAAAATGGTGTGAGTTCCATAAGAGCCCCACTCATAACACAAATAAATATCGGGCTAGACAGTCCCTTTTGGATGAGATAAAAGATTCAGAGTCTAATGCATGTTCTGACGCCAAGTCAAAACTTAACAAGGGGAATGGAAAGGGGAAGCATATTATCAATGTAGAGCCTAGTGCCACCATCTCCACTGCCAAGTTCTAGAATATTGATATTTAAGATTGATAGGAGGGGAAACATCTCTTCCACTCACAGATGTGGGGGAAAGGTTCTCCATTGCAGTTCATTATCAATAGTGGCATCCAAAAGAACCTCATCGTAGTTGAGGTCATGAAGTAGTTGGGCCTACGGACAACATCACACCTATTGTTTTTACCAACCGCGGTGACTATCATGCCATGTATTAATATGCTACTCCACGATGGTGGGATTAATGTATGGCATCTCAGAATAGGTCCATGCAAAGATATCCCTATATTCTTGAAATAGGGATTTGTATGATGTTACCTCATTTGGGGAGCATAGTGCCCCTAATGATATTTCTTTGACAATGCTAGTTTTTGTTGGAATATATACTTATTGGTAGGTGAGATATTAGATACGTTCCATTTCTTAAATGTGTCTAGCATAGGGATGGGATTTTTAAACCATTCTACCTATCTTAATGGCAGGAAATCCTTTGAATCTATGGTGCAAACATTGTGTGTCAGTGCATCAAGAGGAACAAAGGATTTTTTAGCTAGGAAGGAAGAGTGGTGATGCATGGCATCCCAAGGACACTCGAGCTCCATCTTGGCCTCCATAACATCTTTGTTTGAGTGAAAAAGATTATATGATGTTGAACTAGGTTGTGTGAGGTCACGAGGGAGGAGTTTCATATTTGTTGTGATGAAATACAAGCAAGAAAATGATTTGGTTGTTGATTACATAGAACCTAGTAATGTTGAAAATGTGCAGATGGGATGGGTCTAGACATTCAATAATGGTATCAGTGTTATGGTGGGTTTAGCTGTCTCGACACAAAAAAAATGATGAGTAGACAACATGAATCATGGGTCCTATGGAACAAGAAATAAATCGTATGTGATGTTCCGTGTTGTTAGCATTAGGTGGTTGTAGAATTTTCATAATGGAAAACTGATGGTGAGTGAGAGTGGGTTGCGGAGACACTGTCGATGTCCTAAAAGCCAACGTATATTCCTTTATGTGAGGTTGGTGTTGAATTCTAAGGTGTCAAAATGTTTGTAACATAGGGCATGTCTCATAATTATGAGAGTTACTACTGCAAATACTACACATAGAACTATTTATAACGTAATAAATGGAAAGGGTGTCAATATCATCCATAGTGTAAGACAATTATACCTAGTTGGTATCATGAGGTGGGGCATTCCTGGGTGTTCTAAGCCCCTGGACCTAAATATCAACATGACGCATGCTCTCAATGCTTCTCTTGTTGCTCGAAAATGTTGAAGGTACTGAAAAATCCACATGTAGTGTGCTTGAGAGAAATATGGCACCGATGGCACAAGTGTCTAGCTCGGTTGGGTCACAGCATATAGACCAACATGCGAAAGATGACCCAAATCTTTCCCAATTCCCAACATTTATTTACCAAGTGGTTAGGTCTATCGCATAAGGCGCATGCATGGGGTGATTTTGAAAATGTGTCTTGAGGCAGTTTTGCCTTTCTTCTAGATCCTGACAGATGGTCGTGGGGGTTAACACATTTATGGTTTCCTAACCTTGTCTCAAGTGGTGTTTTGTCCTATAATATGCACAAGATGGACCTAGATTCTTCATCCCCCACTGATGTGGTATTATCTATGGATTGGGTATCTTGTTTGACTAAATATGTGTTCTCATTGATGAATCTATGTATGAAATATAATTTTTTATGAAATCTTGGATGGTGTGGACAACACTGATTATGATGGTTTCCTAAACAAATATCAAAACTATGAAGTCTGCATCTAGGTATGTTGTTGGGGTTGATGTGTAGGTTAGGGTAATACCTCCTAAACTCCCATAGCTCGGGACATTGGTTTATGAAATGGTATGGTTAGTCACATAATGTACACATAGAGGTATGTTGGGGTGTCTGATTCTGGTTGTCTTTATGTATGGCCAGAGGTTGGGTGATGAGAAAATTGATATGAAAAATCCAATTAAGAAACAATACCATGAAGAAAATAATGGAAGACATTAACCCTACTTTGCAAATGCTTGTATTTCATGGCACATGGACAGAGGATCCCGAAAAGCATCTCTTTTTTTGTGAATAGGTATGGATTGTCAAAAAAGTCCAAGATGAATTGATCAAGGTTGCATAGTTGGATACCACCATCAAGGATCACACATTAACTTGTTATATGAAATTTAAGGATACTTTTCTATCATGAAAAGATATATCATTAGGAGAAACTAGGAAGTAATTTCTTATAGAATTCCAAATACCACAACTATAATCCTAGCGTATGATAGAGATTAAGGACACTAAATAGAATATTAATGAATGAGTATGGGACTTCATTCAAGGGTTTAAATTATTTCTAGATCGAATGGAATTTCAAATTCTAGATGTGCAACATAAGGAATGGTTTATTGTAGTATTGTTACCGCATATACATTGTTATCGGGAATAGTGTCCACTTGGAGCTGCTATTCCCACTAAGAGTGGTAGCTATATTAGAAACAAACAAGTTAAAACTACTTTCACTTTCCTTTATGAAAAGTAGATAAGAGGGGAACAAAGGACACCAACCTCAGTCTTGCGCTTGGTTCCTTGCCTGGTTCCTCTCCTTTCCGATAGATCTTCGCCGCTTCTTCTTCATCTACCCAGCTTCAAAGAGCACCTGTGGAATCAAAGCAGCATAATACTATCGAAGAACATATATCTACAGTCATAAACAATATAGGACCAGATATGTATTGACCACACAAATACATATACAATCAATCATACAAGAATGTGTAGGAAAACTTGAACAACTTTATTAATATCAAGAATAGAAAAGAGGATTACAACCAATTGTTCTGACCCAGCATCATCCTCTAGCAAGAAAGCCCTTCTTCACCTCATGTAAAGCTTAGATCATCCAACACTATGATGTTACACCAAGAAACCAACAACACTTCTCTACAAGATACAAGATTCCAACCTCTGGATCTCTGTGATGAGGGATCCATATATAGATGATTGTAAGGAGTTGAGTCAACTTTTGGGTTTTTGATTAGTGTCCTCTCTCTAATAGTTCTTGATTCCACTTGGAGATTGATGATCTCTTACTCATCCCTGGCCGAATTCAGAGAGGCAAGTGTCAAAGGAGAAGTTTCTGGAAGATTCTATGATCCTCCACCTTGCAAACTGTCTCTGTCATTTGTCCATTCTCGCCCATCGCACCCCACAGAAGGGCTTTCCAGCATGCATCACACACTTTACACTAAGTAGGTGATATGCATCGCACCCTCTGCACTGGGCATTCTGTATGGTCCAGTTTTGACCAGTTCTGAGCAGTTTTCTGTGGAGAACTTCTGGGAGATGATGTAATCAGCTGAACTTGTTCCTTTAGGGAGTGAAGCAACACTTTTAGGGACTTAGGAGCCTATGGTTTATGGAGATTTATGATTGGGGTTGCAGTGCCCAAAAATGTCTATAATAGTTTCCCCCTAAAGCATGAGGTCGTTAATCTTTTGATGTTGGGTGAAATGCTTTATCATGAGGATCCAAAGTTTTCTCGAGATGGAAGGCAACCTATAATAAGATACAATACAATACATTATCTTCATAAAAAATTTCATGATCTATCTGAGGCGGGAATTCCCATGCTCAGCTTTATAAATTCATTTTCATGTACATAAGACAGACAACCATTTGTGTAGCAGACTGATGATTCGGACGGAGTCATCATTCTTTGATTTGGATGGTCATCTGTTTGACAATGATGTACATTTGATGTCTTTATATTCCTGAATATATCACAGCCCGGATGGATGAAACTAGATCCAGGGTCTTCAAAGCTCGTTCAATCTTCACTCGGAGTACAAGTCGATCCATGTGAAAGATGTTCTGGAGTCGAACATGGAAAGACATCGCCTGATTACCAGCCATTGATGTAAGTTGTTAACAGGCGCGAGAGGAATCACAAATAATGACAATGATCCTCAAGGTACTACAGTACAATTCACGTGGTGTGAAAAACGGACTTGGTGTCGAACACCATGCAAAATCTCTCGGTTGAAGGCCATTGATGTAAACCTGTCGTCGAATGTGAGAAACCTTCCATTGAGACATGCAAGCTTCAAAGTACTGAAAGGGGTTGTTCCTAGGTCGACTTCTTGGATAATGAGCTGATGTCGAAAAGAAGTGACCCATCGTAGGAGGGCCTTAATGAATCCCACATCTACGACAAGGAACGAAGCAAATGATTTTGGAGGTGAAAACGTTATGATGATACAGGGTTCAGGGTGCCGGTCATGAAAGGATGGAGCATGAATGTATTGCAGCGGATGAGACACGGGTGAATACTGTGAGCGACTTCTTTTGAACATATCGGTGACACTGACAATGGATTGGTAGCATTAACCCCAAATTTGGATCGTGTGATGAACCAATGGTGATATGACTAGTGAATGGAATAACCCAACCCGACTAAGACGGAGTGAAAGTGTCATGTTCAAGAGCGACTTGCTACCAATAAAGTTTCTTCAAGTTTTCTTCCCAATTTTCCCCAGTCATTGTTGACCAGTACCTCTTTATTTTTATCAAGCTTGAGGAGGATAACATATGCTTGTTCTATAACCCGCCGTTCGGGTGAACCTGCCACTATGTTTCAATGACCCTAGCGACAGTGAAACTTGTTCTCATCCATTTGGACAAGTTTGTCGCTATTGGTTTTAACGAGTTTAACGACAATGATAACTCGGTCCTTTTTCATTTTTAGAGAGTCTGAAAAGGACGGAAAGGAAACTCCAATGATTCTTTTTTGTCATATAATCCCTTAAGTTTGAAAAAGCGTAAAATAATATGAAAGGGATGAATTTTTGATAGTTTTAATGAACCGAACAAGACAAGCGCTCGATCGTTTTGTGTAATAATCCCTCAGGTCCAAAAAGATTAAATCTAGAGGAGGGATAGCACTTCCAATGACTTTAATGAGCCAGAAAGGCAAATCACTCAGAAATCTTTTCATATTTTATGAGTCAGGTGAAAAGAGCTTAAAGGAGACTCGTTTTTTGAGGAACGAGTGATAATTTCGGGTAGCAGCTGATTCCAAGTAAGGTTTGGAATTTTCCAATCACAACAGTGTCACAAGGATGGCTAGCAAGATCACTTGTCGCAGTTGTTCCTCAAAAGGGTAAACAATCAAATGGAGGCGTATGAGAAACTAAAAAACTTGAGGTGATGATGAGAACATGACCAAGGCTTAAAAGCTGATGATAATGCATTCACAGGTTATTTACCAGAAATTGGTTCATTTTTTAATGAAATCTTAAACTCTGGGGGAAACGTTTGCTCATTGCTTATGTTTAATTTTTAACAAGCTTGAACTCCACGTAAAAACTACTCGTGATAATGGTCATTGAGTATTTGATTCATCTTTATCACTTTGTTCTTTCAATGGTCGTACTACCTGTTCAATTTCTTCATCAAACCAATTAGAAATGAAAACATATGCTTGGTAAATGAGTTAAAAACACTAATACCTTACTTGAATTATGTGAATAGTAATTTAGAAGTGACTTTTACCTCTCATTTTACCATTTCATTTGAACTTAGTTTGTTGGAGCCCTGGAGGTGTTTGCCCCCCGTGATTTTCACTAGCTGATTCCGGGAGATTCTGTGGACGATTCTTGGCACCGTCTAGACCAAGTAGAATCCAAACTTGTGCTCTTCAATTGCATTCTTTCCTTTCTGAATTCTGAGAATGTTTCCCTACTTTGCTGAGCCTCTGGGGTTTTGAACAATTTGCCTTGGCCCCATCGCACATTTCCTATATAGAAAGGTGCGATGCATACTGGTCTTATCACTGGCCAATCAGTATGCATCGCTCCCAGTACACTACTGGGGTGCGATGGGCACAAGGAGGGAAACTTTTGCACTGTTTTCCATGGAATGTTTGCCTGTTTCTGCCAAATCAGGACCCTGACTCTTCTCTTGTTTTTTTTTCAAAGATTTATTGGAGCAAAATGGTTATTACATGGGGAGAACATGAGCATGAAGAAGAGGACATGGTTTCTTTACATGATCTGGCTATGGTGACTGCACTGCAGAACTGTGGCCCACTGATGTTTTTCCGCATCTCTAGCATGAGGCAACAAATCAAACTGTTGCAATATTTTCTCGA
>APFE030929947.1:136133-146917 GCA_000404065.3 Pinus taeda
AGTGTCCACTTGGAGCTGCTATACCCACTAAGATTGGTAGCTATCTTAGAAACAAACAAGTTAAAACTACTTTTGCTTTCCTTTATGAAAAGTAGATAAGAGGGGAACAAAGGACACCAACCTCAGTCTTGTTCTTGGTTCCTTGCCTGGTTCCTCTCCTTTCTGATAGATCTTCGCCACTTCTTCTTCATCTACCCAACTTCAAAGAGCACCTATGGAATCAAAGCAGCATAATACTATCGAAGAACATAGATCTACAGTCATAAACAATACAGGACCAGATATGTATTGACCACACGAATGCATATACAATCAATCATACAAGAATGTGGAGGAAAGCTTGAATAGATTTATTAATATCAAGAATAGCAAAGAGGATTACAACCAATTATTCTGACCCAACATCATCCTCCAGCAAGAAAGCCCTTCTTCACCTCATGTAAAGCTTAGATCACCGAACATTATGATGTTACACCAGGAAACCAACAACACTTCTCTACAAGATACAAGATTCTAGCCTCTGGGTCTCTGTGATGAGGGATCCATATATAGATGATTGTAGGGGGGTGAGTTAGCTTCTGGGTTTTTGATTAGTTTCCTCTCTCTGATAGTTCTTGATTCCACTTTGAGATTGATGATCTCTTACTCATCCCTGGGCGAATTCATAGAGGCAAGTGTGAGAGGAGAAGTTTCTGGAAGATCCTATGATCCTCCACCTCACAAACAGTCTCTACCATTTGTCCATTCTTTCCCATCGCACCCTATAAAAGGGCTTTCCACTATGCATCACACCCTTTACACTAAGTAGGTGATATGCATCACACCCTCTACACTGGGCATTCTGTATGGTCTAGTTTTGACCAGTTCTAAGTAGTTTTCTGTGGAGAACTTCTGGGAGATGATGTAATCAGCTGACCTTGTTCCTTTAGGGAGTGAAGCAACACTTTTAGGGACTTAGGAGCCTCTATTTTATGGACATTTCTGATTGGGGATGCAATGCCCAAAAATTTCTATAAAATACGTAATCCACTAACACAACAAAATATTGTGTCATAGTTTGAGGCCCTAGAAATTGCCATGAAGTTGGAAGCATCTCATATAGGAAGAGAAAACAACATTGGAATGGCACAAGTTCAGTTGTAGCTAGTAGCCTTGATAGTACAATTACAGGATCTAAAAAAGGGTAACGATTTTTTTTTATTTTGGTGTACTATATGTAGGAAATAATGTCACCATACGAATGAATTCCCAATTGTGACAAAATACATGACTATAAGGGTTGCAAATCCTTTAGCATAAGTTAAAGGACTATGGTGTGAAGTTTGTATAGTATGGGATCATATGTCGACAACCTCTCCTATGATGAAAAAGTACTAGAGCACAATTAGAACTTTGTTTTGCATCTTTGGCAAGTCAATAGGACACAACATCCATACCTTTTCTTGTCACCTTCTAGAAAATGTGTTTTTAGCTGCTAAAAGAGGGAAAAATAGTAGAGAGGTTGTAGCCATATTCCAAGCCACAAAATAACTCAAAGCTAAATCAACCCCTCTCCATTGAATAGTTCTCAGAATTAGATTTCCAATGGTATATGAAACTCCCCACTTAGACTCTAAAATCAAAAGTTAGAGTAGATTGAAGTTTCCTTTCAAAACCTAGAAAAAAAGGGAAAATGACTAAGCATAAGATCCCATCACATCGAAGGTCTAGAGTGATATCAACATATTGGTAGTTGATGGGTCCAGGCCATATTGGTGATCGATGTTTTCAAAATGTCAACCTTAACAATGTTGTGATCAGCACAATGATAGTGTTAAAGCGTCGGGATTGTTCCTTTAGTGTTAAAGCACTGGGGAGGGCCTAATACAGGTTAACAAAGGATTTCAATGTAAACCAAAGCTAGACCAGGCCTATTCTCTCTTCTCTAGTACGACGTGTGGAAACGTAAGATTGGTTTTGATAAGGGGCGCATGGTGAGTATAGATTGGTTCTGATAAATGACATGTGGGAGTACCATGGACATGTGGCAAGTATATTTGATGTTTTTGGGGTCATAAGAGGCCAAAACAGGGTGATACATGTCACAAATCACAAGGTGACACATGCAGGAGTGATGATGCCACTAATCAAAGATCGATGTTCACAAGGTGAGGCATGTTGTTACATCAAAGTTAAAACCCCAATTGTGATATGTCATTAAAGGGTCTCTGATACAAGGGCTGGCCCACAATAACATAAAGAGTCATCACATAAAGAGTTGAGAAACCAAGGGCTATGTAGAAAGGGTGATTGACGATCACAAGTTTAAGGAGTATGCACCAAGGACATGGATGGGAAATCACTGATTTTCCAACCTCTGATATTTGGCCAAGCACATGGTCTATAGAGGAAAATAAAAGAAAAGGAACCAACATATTTAACAAAGTAAAAGGGTTCCCGGACATGAGTCCAAAGACTCTAGCACCTCATGGCTAAGCCCCAGGTCACAAACCCCTAGTCATATGAGAAGAAATTCACAAAGGGGCTAAACCAAAGAGGCCAAAGGAGATTGGGACTCACTATTTTGTAACACCTTTAAGGCTAAAAGTCTCAATGTAGTGATGTTATGATAATATGGTACAAAGATTTAAAGGCGTGTCGGTCAACAACTGAGGCATTGAATGAAGGATGGAGCAGTGGCAAATCGATATGGGTTGATCTTATGGAAACCTATGTAACAAGAAACCCAGGACAACAATAGGCACAGGTGATGAGCCCTAGTATTGTATCAGGGATGTTTCAACTCCTAGGGAAAGCAACTTTACTTTATCAACCCAAGGTCTGTACAAACTTGAAGGTGACAGTGCTATATGCATAGTAGATGCAACAATCTACTCTTCTTACTTCTCAGCCAGGGTGATAAACCACTACGGTTTTTCAAACTAGTCTTCTATTGACTAGAAGGAGGTTGAATACTGACAATGAATGTAAATCTATCTTTAATGCAAAAAGGAAATACTTGCCTACTTTAAGGAAATGAAAGTGTCGAATAAAAAGTGCTATGAAATGACATGGGATTACCTAGCTGAGAATTAACACACAATACTTACAGAAGAGACCAAATTTAATCTTGCATTCTATCATATCACTATTTGGACTAAGTAGGAATGGAAATTATCCTAATATTGGTATGACTGATGTATGCATGCACTAGCTAAATATTGTAGAAAAGAGTCTTTTGGTTTTCAATTTAGAAATGTAAATTCTAAGCTAATAATATGATCGTTTGCAGGGGAGGAAGGTATGGAAAATTTGGTCCAAAATGAAATTGAGAGGTATGGAAGTCAAGCTAAAGGCCTACCCTAGGTTCTAATCATCATTTCTTCCCAAAACAGCCTAAAACATGTTGTTACAGGGTTTCCTATAGTTACTATAGGATTTCTTGTAGTTACTACACAATGTCCTGGTTTACTACAGGAAACTTAGTTGAAGGTTGTAGGAAGGTAGGGAAGGTGAAAGGAAGTGTTGGGAATATGTATGATGGTAGAATAAGGTATGGGGAAGGTGCACACTATATTGAAATTTGATGACTAAAAAGTTTCCTGCAATCCCAACCTAGTTTTAGTTTCAGCTTATTACTCTCATTCAGTTAATTTCCATTTCCCATAAACATACATTCAACATATAGAATTATAGAAATGAATTTCTTAGATTAAAACACATGGGACTATCAACACATGCTAAAACTAAAAATGGACGTAAATAGGCCAACAACCCACAGAGAGAAAAATTCTCTAGCACCTCTCCTAGTCCTTGTGTCAGCTTGGCTGACCTCTGCATGGCTCCTAGACACTTTGTGTCAGCCCCTTCTTGACTGTGTCAGCCCTGGGCCTCTCCATCACCCACGTAGGCCTTCTAGTGACTGCACAGTCTCCTACTACCTCTATGTCTCCCTCTCCTACCTTAGCGTTGGTCTCTAGTGGTTGATCCCTTCTCTTTGTTTTGTACTTGATGCCTCCTGACTGCTCACCAGACCACTAGTTTGAATTTCTCAACTAACACCGCTCTAGAAATTGAACTAACTGGTTTCGCTCAGTGTATCCTCCAAGTGACCCTCAAGCCTCCTCTTATACTTTTCCGGCTAACAAATCAACAGCCGAGATTAAGTCCCTAATCAATGACTAATATGAACTCTGGCTTGATCCATGATGTTTGGACCCTTATAACACAATTTCATAGTAATTCACATTAATATTTCATTTTCCCTAAGTTTAGATTTAGGGACTTGTTAATTTTAGGTATGTTCTATGCTAGAGAAATTTATTTAAATTTTCACAGTTAGAAATTACATCAGCATCAAAGTAAACTACATATAGAACATAATTATAAATCACAGAAGACATGCCAAGACAAGAGGACACAAGATGTGGCGCTAGCCAGGGATAAACCCCACAATGTGTGGGGAAACCCTTGATCAATTCTTATTTTATGTTCTTCAAAGTTCAGTAGAGAAAGACATAGAGAGAGAGATAGTATATTTACATCAAAAGTCAACACTTCGACATATCTAGATATGAGCATAGATCATCTCCTATAATGATGATACATGAGATCAGTTGAAGACATTCTGCTTCAACTAATTCTCCTAGGTGATGGCTTCTATCCATTTCATTCATTTGATGCACCTCACCATGTAGCACCATCATGTTGCATCCTGCATCATCATGCTACTCATGATCGCTATGTTGCCCATACATCATGTTCTCCATGGTCTCATCTATCATGCTTCCCATGATCTCATACAACATCATGCTGCCCATTACTAATATGCCCATCATTTTGTTCATCATCATGTTTCCCTTTATGTCCATGACCTCATTCATCACTATGCTGCCCTTTATGTCCATGTCATGTTACAGAAACATCATACAACCATCTAATACCTGTAGATCTCAATAGTATAATGCATGACAACTTCATATATTTTGGTAATAGTCTGAGCCCTCAAATACCCATATGAAATGTTGATTATGGTGTTATGGCCTGCGGCCTAACACATAGTCTTCCTGTAGCAGCACAAACGATATACTTGTTCTTCTAATGATACCCCAACAGGTTTTTTCCACTACTCCTTTTAACTCAGCCTTATAACAAGAAGAAATCACCCTCACATAGTTGTAATGGGGATGCTCAAACATTCCCTTAACCTTGTTGTATTATGGTTCCTTCTACTGCGGCTAGGGCACATGGTTGTACTGTGGTTTGAACAGCAGATCTGGTCTCCTTCTTCCCAGCGTATCAGGGCCTCCTTATTATAGTGTATAGGGCTGCTGATCAATTGTTCATTTGTTGTGGATAAGGTGTCTTCATAACAGTAGATAAGGCCTCTTATTTTCCTATGTATTCATGCCTCCTTTTCTACATAAAACACTTGAAGATTGTGGCCCTAGGGCACCCTTAAATGTTGCAATTAGGGTACCCTTAAATGTGGCTAAGTCTCCCCTTTTGGACAGTGTCTTACTTTCCTTTAGAATTGCTTGAGGGAGCCTTCTAGGACTACGTATAACACGTTGCAAAATTGTGTGTTAGGATGGCTCCATTTGACTGTCTCCTTTGCGTGAATAGGACTGTGTTGTAGATGTATTAGGGATTCTTCAATAGTGAATAGATTACTTTCTTTTGACAATGCTTAAGGCTCTCCTTGCTGTGTTCTAGAGGCTTCCTTGACTGCGTAGATGAGGGATATTGATTGACCTGTGGCTACGGAACTTGGGCTCCAATCAGACTATGGCTATACCTTCTTTGACTGCAGCTAGAGTATGGCTAGATCAGCCTCTAGAACATCATATTCTCCTCTAGATCTCTCTGTCCACAAAACCCAAACAAGTGGAGAGAGATCATAAGAGGTGTGTGTAAAATGTCTTCAATTTCTCTTATATTTATACTAAAAACATAGAGGTTGAATAGACATGAAGTTTGGGCTTCTAAAGCCTACATAAGAGCTGGTCGGGATAATAATTACATAATCAAAATAAATTCATATCTACATAAATACTTATCGGAATCGCATGATCTTTAGATCAATCCTACACCTCTCGACGAGAGGGATCCAATAAAAATATCAACAGCCATAAATAAGGTGACCCACATGGATTTTGGCCCTAGTTACCAATTTAACACTCCCTCTCAACTAGGGAGAACTCCATCTAGTGATCCATAAGTCCGACTGTACTATCTCTGCCATCAGTGCCCTGCACTGCTCTGCCCAACTCTACTCAGCTCTACTGACTCTGCTAGCTCTGCTCTGCTGAACTA
Organism: Pinus taeda; assembly: GCA_000404065.3. Lineage (NCBI taxonomy): Eukaryota > Viridiplantae > Streptophyta > Pinopsida > Pinales > Pinaceae > Pinus > Pinus taeda. Next base: position 142,428 of record APFE030929947.1, read on the forward strand.
TGAAGAATAAGAATTGATTGAGAATGTCTCATACCATTCTCCATTGACCCGAAGTTAGTCTCAGAGTGCATACCACTAGTCCTAGACCTGTCTCAACAGACCCAAAGTCAGCGTCATAGTGGGTACCACTCCTACCACTGGTCCCAGACCAGTATCGCAGTGTCAAAGAGTGTACCACTGTTCCCATACCAGTGTTAGCCAACCCAAAGTCAGCGTCATAGTATGTACCACTCTCACTGGTCCCAGACTAGTACTGCACTGACATGAAGTTAGTCTCAGAGTATGTACCACTGGTCCCAGACCAGTCTCAACTGACCCGAAGTCAGCATCATAGTAAGGTACAACTCCTACCACTGGTCCCAAACCAGTATTGCACTGACACGAAGTCAGTCTTAGAGTATGTACCACTGGTCCCAGACAAGTCTCAACTGACCTGAAGTCAGCATCATAGTATGGTGCAACTCCTACCACTGGTCCTAGACTAGTATCATGGATCCCAGATAAATGGAAGTCATCCTATTGTAGGGAGTACGATAGATACAATGATGCATTCATCGGTACTACTATGGTCCCTAACTTCATTTCCCTGCTCATTGATCAGATGAGAGGTACTTCCCATGAGTCCCAAACTGCATGGGTAGGAGAACTTAATCAATCCCGTCCTCATAGGATAACTCATCAATCCAGGCCTCACAGGAGAACACATCAATCCTACTACAATCGCCATGGAGAACACATAAATCTAGGCCTCACAAGAGAACTAATCATACTGCTACACAGGAGAGTGAATCATCCACAAGAGAGTGAATCATCTTGTCTCACAAGAGAGCAAATTGTCTTGTTCCAGTGCACACCACCGGGGGAGGGTGAGTCACCCTGTGGTCATATGTTGCTCCAGTAAGAACCGCAAACCCCCAGAGCTCCCAAACCTCAATGTATGCAACATGCAAGACACTCTACAAAGGTCTCTCATGACTCCAAGTCTTTCGAGAAAATCACAAATTTGATCTTTCCCCGGTGCTCTAACATGTACATCATCTCAGTGCAATGGAGCCTCCTTGCTCATCGACTTACCCTATCCCAGATAAGGCAGTATTTGATCTCTATCTACTAGAGAAATCATTGAATATGGGATTCCTTAATAATCGAGTCCCAACTTTGGTTGTCACAGAGAATCATAGTGGTATTCATCATGTGTACTCACTGAAGAGTTTCCATAGCCAGGCAACTTCATACGAGATCATACTCATAGATATGTATCCAGTCTCGGTGGTACTTACAACAGCCTACTTCTGCTTCCTGCTCATCCATGATATCGAAGAAGAATCCAAAGAGAAACAGCACTAAGAAGTGCTCCAGTGATCCTCCACACTGCCTGCCCACTCAGCATTTGAAATATTCCAAGCAGTGTATCTCAATCCATGAGAGATTATGCCTTGAGGATATCTTAGAAGATTCTAGGCACCAATCTAGTGAAGCTCAACCAAATATGAGCTCACCGTACTGACTACAAAATATATGTCTAGATGGAGGTTCATCAAGAACATCAATGCGAATGAGTTTATGAAACTCAGAGGCATTTCCCAAATCTGGTCCAACATCACTACCATATAACTTTTTGAAATTTAAAATCCTCGAGGTAGTCACAGGCTTGTAGTTTATCTTTCCACATTTGGAATCCAACTCCCTCTGTCTTCTATAAATGATAGGGTCTACACCTGTCAGACATAGGTACTGGTATGAGAGGTCTATCATCCACAACCTTCGAGTAATGCTTTGGATCGATTTCACTCCTAGTGAATCTCAGCTTCATCAGGCAGTTGTTGGTCCTTTCATACTATGCCTGGGGTGTTTTGCTTCAAGCCATAGAGTGGTTTCTACCATCTGCATACATGAGATTCCTGATCATGAATCTCAAACTTCGTGAGTTGTTCCAAACTTGTGGACATGTGGCATGAGGGGAATGGTTCCCTTATAAGATTTTCCTTCGGTACATCTCAGACATGTACTTTCATGCTCCTTTTGAATTCAGGCATCCTTGTCACTATCTGACTCATAGGCCTTCGATGTTATGTGTCAATGGACTTCATGTAACTTAATATAACCCTGAACTCAAAAGCATCTTAGAAAATACTATTTTCAAACACATACCTTTCCATTGGCGAATGCCACCTTAAAACCTTCCACTTCTATTCCTAGGGTTCCTAGCTTCCTTCGAGAGTTGGCCATTTCCTTGATGACCTAAATCTCTGCCATTCGGACACTCCTTCACATCAGGGCCAAACTCTTAACCAAGACATCTACCTTTCCTTCCACCTTTAGATCCGAACTTGCCAATGAAGTGATCTTTAGGTATGCCATCAGAAGTTCTGTTGTACCATTCTGATAATATGCTCTGCTTCGACTTCACCCTAAGTGAATTATGAAGAACCCATTGATCCTTTTGACTTGTCCCAGCTGTCTTCGGTGATTGATCTTTCACTCTTGCTTGGGCATTGTCTTCACCTCAGCTCTAATACCATGTTAATTTTAGGTATGTTTTATGCTAAAGAAATTTATTTAAATTTTCACAGTTAGCAATCACATCAGCATTAAAGTAAATTGTAGATCGAACATAAGTATAAATCACAGAAGACATGCTAAGACAAGAGGACACAAGTCATGGCACTAGCCAGGGACAAACCCCACAATGTGTGGGGAAACCCTTGATCAATTCTTCTTTTATGTTCTTCGAAGTTCAACAGAGAAAGAGAGAGAGAGAGATAGTATATTTACATCAAAAGTCAACACTTTGACTTATCTAGATCTGAGCATAGATCATCTCCTATAATGATGATACATGAGATCAGTTGAAGACATTCTGCTTCAACTGATTCTCCTAGGTGATGGCTTCTATCCATTTCATTCATTTGCTGCACCTTACCATGTAGCACCATCATGATGCATCCTGCATCATCATGCTACTCATGATCACTATACTTCCCATACATCATGTTGTCCATGATCTCATCTATCATGCTGCCCATTACTAATATGCCCATCATTTTGTTCATCATCATGTTTCCCTTTATGTCCATGACCTCATTCATCATTATGCTGCCCTTTATGTCCATGTCATGTTACAGCAACATCGTACAACCATCTAATAGATTTATATCTCAACAATATAATGTATGACAACTTCATATATTATGGTAATAGTGTGAGCCCTCAAATACCCATATGAAATGCTAAATGTGGTGTTATGGCCTGCGGTCTAACACATAATTTTTCTTCCAATGATACCCAAACAGGTTTGTTCCACTGCTCCTTTTAACTCAGCCTTCTAACAAGAAGAAATCACCCTCACATAGTCGTAATGAGGATGCTCAAACAGTCCCTTAACCTTGTTGCATTATGGTTCCTTCTACTGTGGCTAGGGTACATGGTTGTACTACGGTTTGAATAACAGATCTGGTCTCCTTCTTACCAGTGTATCAGAGCCTCCTTATTATAGTGTATAGGGATTTTGATCAATCCTTCATTTGCTATGGATAAGGTCTCTTCATAACACCAGATAAGGCCTCTTCTTTTCCTGTGTATTCATGCCTCCTTGGCTGCATAAAACAATTGACTATTGTGGCCCTAGGGCACCCTCAAATGTTTCGGTTATTGTACCCTTAAATGTGGCTAAGTCTCCCCTTTTGGAAAATGTCTTACTTTCCTTTAGAACTACTTGAGGGAGCCTTCTAGGACTGCATATAACAGGTTGCACAATTGTGTGCTTGGATGGCTCCATTTGACTGTCTCCTTTGCATGAACAAGATTGTGTTGTAGATGTATTAGGGCTTCCTCAATGGTAAATAGATTAGTTTCTTTTGATAGCGTTTAAGCCTCTCCTTACTACGTTCTAGAGGCTTCCTTGACTACGTAGATGAGGGCTGCTGATTGACATGTGGCTAGGGCACTTGGGCTCCAATCATACTGCAGCTATACCTTATTTGACTGTAGTTAGGGTATGGCTAGATTAGCCTCTAGAACATCGTATTTTCCTCTAGATCTGTCTGTCCAAAAAACCAAAACAAGTGGAGAGAGATCATGAGAGCTGTGTGTAAAATGTCTTCAAGTTCTCTTATATTTATACTAAAAATATAGAGGTTGAATAGACATGACGTTTGGGCTTCTAGAGCCTACATAAGAGCTGGTTGGCTTCATAATAATTACATAATCAAAATAAATTCATATCTCCATAGATACTTATCGGAATCGGATGATCTTTAGATCAATCCTACACCTCTCGATGAGAGGGATCCAATAAAAATATTAGCTTCCATAAATAAGCTAACCCACATGGAGTTTGGCCCTAGTTGCAAATTTAACACTCCCTCTCAACTAGGAAGAAATCCATCCAGTAATCCATAAGTCCGACTGTACTATCTCTGCCATCAGTGCCCTGCACTGCTCTGCCCAACTCTGCTTAGCTCTGTTGACTCTGATAGCTCTGCTCTAGT
>APFE030929951.1:0-18823 GCA_000404065.3 Pinus taeda
TTCTCCTCATCTCAACTATACCTTTAGAGTTCTTCTCACAACGTACTCTATGTAAATTATTTTTGGTAATATAATGTTTCCTACTTGCCTACAAAAAAAAAACAATATTGTTAAAATATCATATTAATAAAACACTTCTAATAATACCATTAGTAATATTAATAAATTTATCATGTTACATTAATAAATCAAATATATTATTAAAAAATTTAAGAATATTAACAACATTAATAATATTAAACAAAAATATTAGTAAACTTAATGATTCACTTATTGAGCCGAGAGGCTCATTGTACAACAAGTGTGAAGGCGATATGTAACTATGTCAATGTGTGTTCCTTTTAAAATGAAAATAAAATATTCTCTAAATAGAAAAACAATGTGAGCTATAATAAAAGGGAAAAAAGTATATGTTATCCGTGTTTAATTAGTTTTCCATATGAAAGAATATAGTTTCATGTGAACTAATTAGAATTAAAAAAAATTGTGGGAGTAAGATGCTTAAACCTTACACTTTTTAAAAATATTTTAACACATGATTTAAAAAAAAAAAACTATTTGAAGATCTACATTAACTAATTTTTGTTGACATCAACTTTATATATCACTATATATAGAAAAAAGTGTTAAAAGAAATTATTTGAATGTTGAATACAACAGAATATCCAAAGTGGTTTACTAATAAAATATTTTAGTATGAATTAAAAATATATTAATAACCAAGAAAACCATTTTAATCTGGCCTAATAAAATCACTCATTTCACATGTTATGTTTAAAATATTTTACATATTGTTTTAAAAAAACATGAATATCTTATAAATTTATTGAAAAAGATAGTTTTTTTTTTGGTTAAAACTTTTGAGGTGGTCTATGCGTTTTAAAGTTTAACACTTTTTTAGGCATATGCTTGTATGTCAAAATCTAACAAAGATTTTTGGGAATCACAAGTTTAAGTAATGTAATCTCTATAGCATTCAAAAATAAAATTTAAAGAATGAAAATTTACACATTATTTTTTGCACTCTAAACTAAGTTTGCATGTGAACTAATTTGATCCCTCGAAGCTCATGCTAGAACCCTACTTAAGATGGATCTATGCTGGTTTTATTATAATAATTTTTTATTAATGTTAAGCATAACATTAAAATTATTATTAGTATTGATGTTATTAACAACATTTAATAATGACATTAATATTACCAATAATACAATTATTATTAGCATTAACAATGCTAAGTTATTAACAATGATATATTAATTATAGCATAAATACACTATTGATATGATTAATGTAATAATATTATTATATGTAACCTGTCATGTTATTATTACATCTAGTAATTCATTTTACTTTAATGTAATAATGTTTTTATACTATATAATGTTGTTGTTAATGTTATTAAATATATTAGTGGTATTATTAATATTACTATTATTTATAACATTTAGGTCATAGTGTTAACATTAATAATCATAATGTTGATGATGATATTGTTATCAATACATATAAGTAATGAGGAAGGAAATTAATACTAACAAACCATCATCATTATCACTAATATTAATAATAAGATTAACAATGTTCTATTATTAATATCTATTTATTAATTATAACACACACATATACACTTAATATTTTTAATATAATAATATTTATGTAAGGATCATAATGTTATTATTAATGTTAATATCATTAACAATAATAATGTTAGTACAAATAAACTTAAAAGTGTTATATTTCCTTAATACTCAATAAATTTATTTGTAATTTTCCAAGGGTAAAAATCTAGAAATATAAACAACAAATGTTCTAGAAGCTTAAATCACACATGCACTGAGTTTTCTAACATCCACAACAAAAGATAAATTAGAAGGCAAAGACGTCAATACATAAAAACACAAGATATACCTAGGACACCCCAACTCCGGGAAACCTGCAACGTTGTGTGTATTCTATTATTCTAATCTACCACAAAGGATTTTCATCTAAGAATTACAAGGCAAAAATTCCTAGTTTACAAGAAGTAAAATACTCATCCACTCTTTAGCTAAATCGATTCCCTTCGTGCCTATTGGATCTACAAAATTCCTGCACAAACCAACAATTTGATCCACACATGCAAGCACACTTTCTCTCTCCTACATGCACGTGCGAATGGACCTTTGCATTTAATTGTAGATGCTTGAATATCACTCGATTTATTCTTCTCAAATGTTGAGGTCTACAATCTGCCAAAACCATCACTCTTCCTTCCCTTCTCTTTCACACCTACTTGTGCTCAACTGAATTGCCACCAACTCCCACGCACCTATGTCGCAACTATCTAATCTCACTTCCTGAGTCATGCCCTCATTTTCTAGTAAATGTTGTTGCTGTATCAAACTTAAAATCTCTGCAAATGTTGCTAGGTGGTCCTTTTGTACCCTTTCGTCCACTTCTATTCTTTCATTCCACAAATGAAATTTAGATGCATCATTAAATTGGTCTTCAGATATGAGACCCAGATATGCAATACTGCCAAATTACATTGTTAAATACAAATCACACTAGTCGATTCAATGCACACTACTCAAAACCCTAACAACTAAATCGATGTGATAACTTGCTTCCTCTGAATCACATAATTTTCTCTTGAAGATAAAATATGTTCATGTTCCTCAATAAAAAATTAAGCTCTCATACCATGTTAGATTTCGCTAAAACTCGGTGAACTCATTTGTAATTTTCTAGAGGAAAAAACCAAGAGATATAAACTACTGATATCATGGAAACTTAAATCACAAACACACTGAGCTTTGTAACATGCATAATGGAAGATAAATCATAAGACAAATGTGACAACACATAACACAAGATATACCCAGGGAACACCAACTCTCGGGAGAACCTACAACATTATGTGTATTTTATTATTCTTCTGTAATAAAATTTTTTCTTTAGATAATTACAACAATGGAAAAAATTCCAGTATGTCATAACTGAAATACTCATCTATTCTCCAGCTAAATCGATTCCCTTCCTATGCACTAGATTTGTGAAATTCCTACACAAACCAACAATTCAACCAACCTTAATCGTTTCTCTTGGAAAGAAATAAAAGCATCATTTTCAACCATATTCAATCATAGGCGTTATATTCAACATTCCAAAGTCAACAAGGGAATAGACGTTAATATAGTCATTAAAGTTAATATGTAAGCTAAATAACGATTTGTGTTTATGTGATTATAGATAATTGAAAACAATTCTAGACCTACAAAAGTGTTCTTCAGCCATGGCATTGGGAATAATTCCATTGAGTCAGTGGTCATAGCTTAAATGAGTGATTTAACATAGTAGTTAAGCTACCTTTCGGTATTGTATTTAAATCTTTTACACCACGACAATGGAGTTTTTGTGAGCTTTGCATCGTTTTTTTACATATGTACTATATAAGGTCAGACATTTGTAATTACAATTTATTGGAATTTCAAAATAAGACGTAATTAGAATCGTATTTTTCAAATTGTCATTTTATCATTTAATGTGTGTTGAAAATCAATGTACCATAAAATTTCTAGCTTTGATTGCGTGTTAATATTTTTTATTAATTTTATTTAAATTCTGGTAAATAATTATATGAAAAATGTAATTTTGAATTATTGAAACTGTATGATTTTAATTAAAGAGAAGTTTTTGAAACAAAATTTAAAATATAAAAGTTAATTATTTAAGTTTTAAAAATTACAACTTTATCTATTATTATATAACATTCTAATAATTTTCCAAATTTCTTCTCTATTTAATTATTAATTATAAGAAAAATAAATAATTATGGACCCTCTATTGGAAATTCACACATTAATCCTTTTCTTAATTATAGATTCCAAATAGATGATTGGTATTGAAAGATGTTGACATATTCTCGTAATGTCCTGTAGATGGATTCATGGATTTTCAAATAATAACTTCCTTGTATATCTAAATATTATGCTTAAGCAATGTTTAAATTAAATATTAACTAAGTATAATGTAGATTAATGAAAATTAGATTTACATACATTGAAAAAATACCTTGTAAAAGGTACACATCTTTGTGACCTCACATTGAAAAAGGTGCATATGGTTATGAAAAGTTTGGCCATTTATCAAATGCCTATAAGTTGATGCACATTCCTCATTTCCCCATGGTAGTTCATTCACACTCTTCACTGTAATGTGTAGTAGAGTAACTACCTAGGGTTCCACCTTTGTTAGTCTCCTTGATCAAAGAAAAGATTTTCTTTATTCAACCACCTTAATGTTTTGTTGCATTTATGTATTTAATATGGTAGTTTTTTAATAAATGGTATTGTTTACTATACTATATTTTTATAAAGACTTACCATGATTAACAATTAATGAGAATTACGAAACACCTATTCTCGTTCACCTCTACTCATCCTGGCGTCATGGTTATTAGCGTGGTTCCTCGACTTCCAAAACACACTCATATTAGCATTCTCATCGCTTGGTAGCATAAACAAATCCAAAAAAAATGAAAACCCATTCATGCCCCTTCATCAAAGCCCTGAATTCATTACTCTGTTTCAAATTCAATTCCTCTTTCGCATATTCAGGTTCTTGGAGCATGATTTTAGATTTGGGTGGAGAACGCTAAGGTTTCTAGCATTGGAAACTCTAGCATTTATGGCTAGGGCTTGAGAAGTGGAGCAGTTGGTTAACTTCTCCATAAGAAAGCTTCAACATTATTGACTCGGGCAGTACCCATAATTTTATTGATTGTAAGTTAGCCAATGAATTGAATTGCTTCCTATATCTAGCACCATAGTGTCAATTGATGGTTGCAAGTGGAGGAAGAATAAATTGCTTTGGAAAGTGCCATAATATCAAGCCATCCATGGGAGAATATGTATTCAGTAGCCCAATGCTTTCCATTCCAATGGGTGGTACTGATGTTTTATTAGGAGTCCAATGGCTACAATCTTTGGTTACAATAACTTTTAATTTTCAGGAACTTTTCTTGAAATTTTTTTGGGAAGGAAAGAAAGTTGAATTGAGAGGTATCGAAGGAAAACCTGGAAAGATAATCAACTCTAACAACATGACAAAGCTTCTAAATAAAGAACAACGGGGTGTAATTGCACAATTATGTTTACTAGAGGATCCCACATAGAAATCATGTATTTCTCCATATCTCCAAAACGTGTTGGACAATCATTCCAAGGTATTTGAGACTCTCAAAGGCCTCCAACCTATTCGTGATCATGATCATGCTATTCATTTGATTCCACCAAATGTTCCTCCAAACATCACCCCTTACATATATCCATATTCCCAAAGGAGTGGGAACTCATTCAAAATTTGCAGAAGATTACAAGAACTTGACAAGGAAGGAAAAATCATATTGGAACGTGAAGAGGTCACAGAACCGAGAAATTGAAAACTACGAAATAGATCAATTTCAGAGTATCTCATCAAGTGGAAGAACTTACCCTCTGAAGATTCCACATGGGAGGACAAGAATTTATATAGAAGCATCAAGAACTACTCAAGCATTGAAGACAACACTTTTTGAAGGAAAGGGGCATTTTAGGTCTCTATACTACTAGTGTAACCCATTATTGTTATTAGTGCAACCCCCTTATTATATTGTTGTGCCCATGTAGTCGCCATACTATTATTATTTTTCCCCATAGAAGCCCACTATTGTTATTATTGTGCGCTTACATTATTATTGTTATGTCGGCTCTGATTATATTATGACAACTTAGACACTTATATATAGAAAGGAGCTCTTTTCATTTGTACCATTCAAGAATTGTTTATTTGTGTAATGTAAAGGAGGTTTCCCCCTCGAAGAGGCTGGATTCCAAGGCGTTGATCTATCTTTTCTATCTTTTTGTGAACTAGTTTCATAACATTATATCTCATTTGTATATAAAGATTAACTTTAAATGGTTAAATATATTGTTAATGGGCTTACACATAGTTAAATAAAGAATATCAATTTAAGAGATAATTACATTAGCTCGTTAATAAAATAATATCAATTTAGAAGATAATTAGCTTAGCTTATCCCTTGATCATCCTTTGAAGCACATCCTAAGTGCATAGAAGCTCATAGTGGAACTGATATCCCGTAACGACTTTTTATATAAGGCATGTTTTGTATTTTTGCAATTTTATTTCTCACTCATGGTCTATTGGAACCTCATCTAGGACCAAAAGACTTTATGTTCTTCCCATAGTAATTTCTAAGGCCTTGAGAGCAATCACCACTATACAATTATATGAGCAATAATATTTCACTTAAAATATGAATATCCCTTTTAAAAATCCCATAAAATCCCATGAGATAACTCAAGACTCTACTAATGACTTATAAGTCTTAGAAACTTCACCTCAAGTTTATTTCCCAAATTTTCTTTGTTTTACCATAGTTAAAATCCCCAATCCCCAAAACTTGTCCCTCTTATGAAAAAACTCTTAAAAAAACACAATATTTTTAGAGATTAAATATCTTTAAAAAAATTATATAAAATTTAACTTTTCTATCCTTCTACAAAAAAAGAACTCTTAAAAAACCCCAATTTTATATTGAGATCTTTAATATCGTACCAAAAAATTACTATATTATATATATATATATACACTAATACTCGGTACTAAAAAATTTATATGTTAAATTTAACTTTATTACCATAATTTATACTTTATCTTTTATATTTCAAATATGAACAATTTCTTTTAATTAAAACGTGTAACATAAATTTCTTAAAGGCCTTTACAATGAGGTAATAAACTACTGGTATAATTGAATGTGCATACTTTATTTGTCCATGAGCATTTCTAAAGCATGATTACGCTGCTAAATAACATGTGTTTACTTTCCCATCGGTTTAATCACTATGTTAAACTATGTTTACCTAAAAAGCTTTATTTCTGTGTACCATGGACCAGCTTTATTTCTGTGTACCATGGACCAGTTATTCTGATTCTGATTCAGTTAACTTGGGGTTATGAATGAAGTTAATAAATTTATTAATTATTAATATTCGTTACTTCACAATGTCGCATTGCTCCATCCAAGTAAACGTACCTTCCTCGTCATCATTCACTTTCTGATAAGCACAGGCTATGTGGTCGCCGCAGCCACTCTGGAAACTGCACCAACGCGTTGTCCATTCGCTTAAGGATGTCCAATTAGCGCACCTCCGATCAAACACACCTTCCTCGTCGGTCTTCTCTATTGGATAAGGAGAGACCATGCAGGCGCACCGGCCATTTGGAAACCGCTCACGCGTGAACGCTGTTTCCACACGGTATAGCGTGTTTAATATTCAACTCTGGCTATATATATACCGGACTAATTCCCTAACATTACTTCATGTAATCTAATCTGCTCAGCAATTTGAGTATTGTAAGCGGGTAAAAGTCATTGTTTGCATTTTCTTACATTGCATCGGGATCTTATTATTCAAATCTGTATATAAGCGGTTTTCGAATTTCCTTTCAAACCGTTGTAATTGAAATCAATTTCGGAAAGGATGTCTGAGAATAAACACCATCACTTCTACCATCACAATAACCAGAACGCCGACTCGTAAGCGACGCCGTACGAGAAAGCGATAAAGGAGGAGAAGCACCATAAGCGAATGGAGCATTTAGGTGAACTGGGAGCAGTCGCTGCTGGAACGTTTGCACTGGTACTATATATATATCTCTTATTCTGTAATTTTTAGTAAGTTGATAAACTAAATCAACTTTATAGAGTTTACCTATACAATTATAGGATTACTAATTCTCTCATTGGGTATGCAGTACGAGAAACATAAAGCAAAGAAGGATCCAGAGAACGCGCACAGGCACAAGATTGAGGAGGAGATTGCAGCAACAGCTGCAGTCGGAGCTGGGGGCTATGCCTTCCACGAGCATCACAAAAAGAAGGCAGCCAAAAAGGAAGTAAAAGATCACCATTTCTAGCCACCTGCGCCCCGTACCTATGCTTTAAAAAGGTTTTCATTCTTTCGCTGAAAAAGTCATCCGTTATGTTCACACTGGCTGCAGCTTCATTCGTTCATTGTATCTCTTTATGATCCTAATAAGCATTTTAACGTAAATACTTAATAGTATTGTGATGCTGTTATTGTTATTACTATTTGTATGGTGATTCTTAGTCCACCAACACCTCAATTCCAATTCCATACCTGCAAAATTGTCATAGCTTAAAAGAGTGATTTAACATACTAGTCAACCTAATTATACCATTGGGAATGAAAGATACCTCTTAATATCCTTCGACTTTGGAAAAATAGTTTTTCTTGTGTATCTAAATGCACTTATAATTAAAAACCGAATGTGTCTTTTATAATTGACTATACATGTATAATGATGAAAATTAGATTCCACTACTTCAAAAAAAATACTTTATAAAAAGTACATATCTTCAAAACTTGATTTTGCAAATGGATTTATAAAATGCTTGGCCATTTATCAAATGCCTAGATGTTTATTCACGTTCCCCACTTCCCCATGACAAGTGGCTTAGCTGTTATGAATGTGGACTACTGAAATGCCCTCTCATTCTCATTCTCATTCTACTCCACTCTTGGAATAAAAAAATCCAAAAAATCTTATACCCCATTTATGCCCCATCATCATTCTAATTCACTAATCTATTTCAACTTCAATTCTTCAATTCTTCCTTTAGATGTTTGGCTTCTTGGAGTAAGATTTGGGTAGAGAATATTAGGGTTTTTAGACCGGGTAACTTTAGCATTTATGGTGAGGGTTTGGGAAGAGCTTCTACTTGGGACTAAGAGTGGTGGAACTTCCGCTAAGTGGTGGAACTTTCGGTAAGATCCAGTGATACCAATGGAATGATTATGGTGACAACAATAAAAAAATTATCGTAAATTTTGGGATTCTGTAACAACAATTGAATGATTTCATATTGTGCTATTGGTAAGGTTTTATGTCATCCTTCATTTTTTTTTTTTTTTAACAATTGTGCCATTTTTTTAACTTAAGAAAGGATGATTTTCTAGAAATTATCTCTCCATTCTAATCCGTCCCATGGATTTGTTTCATTTTAAATAATGTGTTAGCCTAAGAGCCTAAGCTTTTAGAATAATTTGATTTTTGATGTTACACATAAAATAAGTTGTGAAATATAATTGGCTTGCAAATCACCCACAATTGGAAATAGGGAATTACATCAACCTGGACATGACTAGAAGCAAGGAATTGCATCAACTTATTTGGATAAGACAATAAGTATAATTAGTACTCCAATAAACTCACTAACCACTTATCACTTAATCAAAAAAATAAACCTTCACCACTCATCTAAGAAACTTGCTTTTTGCATCACTAGAGCTCAAGACTACAAAATCAAGATGCGTACAATGTAGCTAGCAATAAATGAAGAACTTGAGCCCGTTCCTTTGGAATCATATTCCATAACTAATAACTTAGTTGATAATTGTATGTGCTTACTTGATTGACTATATTCTTGACAGGAAATAAGTAATGTTGAAGCTTGCTTATGAATGTTTTTTCTTAAATATTTTGTTCTTCATATTGAGCATCTTGATTTACTAATATGCTTCCTTGTATAATAAGTAATTCACTAATTGACTAATATGCTTATTTTAAAGTTTAGCACTTTTTTAGGTATATGTTTGTTTGTCAAAATCTAACAAAGATTTTTTGGAATCACAAGTTTAACTAATGTAATTTCTATAGCATTAAAAAATAAAATTTAAACAATGAAAAATTACACATTATTTTTTGCACTCCAAACTGAGTTTGCAAGTGAACAAATTTGATCCCTCGAAGCTCACGTTAGATCCCTACTTATGATGGATCTATGTTGCTGTATTTAAAATAATTTTTTATTAATGTTAAGCATAACATTAGAATTATTAGTAGTATTGATGTTAAGCATAACATTTAATAATGACAATAATATTACCAATAATACAATTACTATTAGCATTAACAATGTTAAGTTATTAACAATGATACATTAATTATAGCATAAATACACTATTGATATGATTAATGTAATAATATTATTATATGTAACATGTTATTATAACATGTAATAATTCATTTTAATTTAATGTAATAATGTTTTTATACTATTATAATGTTGTTGTTAAAGTTATTAAATATATTAGTGGTATTATTAATATTACTATTATTAATAACATTTAGGTCATAGTATTAACATTAATAATAATAATGTTAAAGATAATATTGTTATCAATACATATAAGTAATGAGGAAGTAAATTAATACTAACAAACCATCATCATTATCACTCATATTAATAATAAGATTAACAATGTTCTATTATTAATATTATTTTATTAATTATAACACACACATACACTTAATATTTTTAATATAATAATATTTGTGTAAGGATCATATTGTTATTATTAATGTTAATATCATTAACAATAATAATGTTAGTATAAATAAACTTAAAAGTGTTATATTTTCTTAATATCCAACAAATTTATTTGTAATTTTCCAAGGGTAAAAATCTAGAAATATAAACAACAAATGTTCTAGAAACTTAAGTCACAAATGCACTGAGTTTTCTAACATGCACAAGAAAAGATAAATTAGAACACAAACACATCAATACATAAAAATACAGGATATACCTAGGACACCCAACTCCGGGAAACCTGCAACGTTGTGTGTATTCTAGTATTCTAATCTGCAGCAAAGGATTTTCATCTAAGAATTACAAGGGAAAAATTCCTAGTTTACCAGAAGTAAAATACTCGTCCACTCTTTAGCTAAATCAATTCCCTTCGTGGCTATTGGATCTACAAAATTCTCAAACAAACCAACAATTTGATCCACACATGCAAGCACACTTTCTCTCTCCTACATGCACATGTGAATGGACCTTTGCAGTTAGGTGTGGATGCTCGAATCTCACTCGATTTATTCTTTTCAAATGTTGAGGTCTACAATCTGCCAAAACTCTCGCTCTTCCTTTGCTTCGCTTTCACACCTACTTGTGCTCAACTGAATTGCCACCAACTCCCATGCACCTATGTCACAACTCTCTAATCTCACTGCCTGAGTCACGCCCTCATTTTCTAGTAAATTTTGTGGTTGTATCAAACATAAAATCTCTGCAAAGGTTGCTATGTGGTCCTTCTTGTACCCTTTCTTTCTCTTATTGAATTTAGTAGTATAATGCCCAAACTAGTGGCACGAGAAATACTTGATGTTGTAGTGATATTTGTTCTTATTCTCTCCCTTGGAACCCAACTCCCCACCAACATTACTCTTTTTATCCTTATAATTGGTCCCTCTCCGGCCTAAAGTGAAAATTTCTTGATCTTCCTTCCTTTTAACATGAGATGCAACTTGATTTTATCTACAAACCTCCCATTGGAAATAGTAAACCCACAAATTTTTCCAATCTAGAAAGTTTTCTCAAGCACATATCTCAAATGTGAAGGCCTCCCATGATTTGGTGAAACCCAAAACAACAAAATTCACTAGTTCCATTTCTTGAACTGCCTCACCCCCATTAGACAACTTTTCCCTTACTTTGGGAAACTTGTTAAGGCAAGAAACCACTAAATCTAACTTAGACATTTTAATTCTCTTGAGCTTTTCATTCATTACCAGCTTTCTGGCCTCACTTGAACCTTTATAAAGAATTATTATTATAGTCCACATTTATTTGGATTTCTTATTCCCAATTAGGTGAGGAATAATGTGGTCTTTGACTCCTTCAAGGATAGTAATTTTTTCCTCAGAATCCATTTCATTATGCTGAGACAACTACTGAGGATCTATTGGTGTGGTTGGGATATTATCAACAAAATACCAAGCCCCTTATTCCTGCAGCACCACTTCTATCCTTTCATTCCACAAATGAAAGTTAGATGCATCATTAAATTGGTCTTCAAATATGAGACCCAGATATGCCATACTACCAAATTACATTCTTAAATACAAATCACACTAGTAGACTCAATGCACACTACTCAAAACCCTAACAACTAAATCGATATGATAACTTGCTTCCTATGAATCACATAATTTTCTCTTGAAGATGAAATATGTTCATGTTCCTCAATCAAAAACTAAGCTCTCATACCATTTTAGATTTCCTTAAAACTCGGTGAACTCATTTGTAATTTTCTAGAGGAAAAAACCAAGAGATATAAACCAGTGATATCATGGAAACTTAAATCACAAACACACTGAGCTTTGTAACATGCATAATGGAAGATAAATCATAAGACAAATGTGACAACACATAACACAAGATATACCCAGGGAACACCAACTCTTGGGAGAACCTGCAACATTGTGTGTATTTTATTATTCTTCCGCAATAACAAATTTTCTTTAGATAATTACAACAAGGGAAAAATTTCCAGTATGTCATAAGTGAAATACTCATCTACTCTCTAACTAAATCGATTCCCTTCCTATGCACTAGATCTGTGAAATTCCAACACAAACCAACAATTCAACCAACCTTAGTCGTTTCTCTTGAAAAGAAATAAAAGCATCATTTTCAACCATATTCAATCATAGGCATTATATTCAACATTCCAAAGTCAACAAGGGAATAGATGTTAATATAGTCATTAAAGTTAATATATAAGCTAAATAACGATTTGTGTTTATGTGATTATAGATAATTGAAAACAATTCTAGACCTACAAAAGTGTTCTTGAGCCATGGCATTGGGAATAACTCCCTTGAGTTACTGGTCATATCTTAAATGAGTGATTTAACATAGTAGTTAAGCTACTCTTCAGTATTTTATTTAAATTTTTTTACACCACGACAATGGGGTGTTGTGAGCTTTGCATCTTTTGTTTACATATGTACTATATAAGGTCGGCCATTTGTAATTACAATTTATTGGAATTTCAAAATAAGGCGTAATTAGAATCGTATTTTTCAAATTGTCATTTTATCATTTAATGTGTCTTGAAAATCAATGTACCATAAAATTTCTAGCTTTGATTGCGTGTTAATATTTTTTATTAATTTTATTTAAATTTTGGTAAATAATTATATGAAAATGTAATTTTGAATTATTGAAACTGTATGATTTTAATTAAAGAGAAGTTTTTGAAACAAAATTTAAAATATAAAAGTTAATTATTTAAGTTTTAAAAATTACAACTTTATCTATTATTATATAACAACATTCTAATAATTTTCCAAATTTCTTCTCTATTTAATTATTAATTATAAGAAAAATAAATAATGATGGACCCTCTATTGGAAATTCACACATTAATCCTTTTCTTAATTATAGATTCCAATTATATGATTGGTATTGAAAGATGTTGACATATTCTCGTAATGTCCTATAGATGGATTCAGGGATTTTCAAATAATAACTTCCTTGTATATCTAAATATTATGCTTAAGCAATGTTTAAATCAAATATTAACTAAGTATAATGTAGATTATTGAAAATTAGATTTACATACATTGAAAAAAATACCTTGTAAAAGGTACATATCTTTGTAACCTGACATTGGAAAAGGTGCATATGGTTATGAAATGTTTGGCCATTTATCAAATGCCTATAAGTTCATGCACATTCCTCATTTCCCCGTGGTAGCTCATTCACACTCTTCACTGTAGTGCGTAGTAGAGTAACTACCTAGGGTTCCACCTTTGTTAGTCTCCTTGATGAAAGAGAAGATTTTCTTTATTCATCCACCTTAATGTTTTGTTGCATCTATGTATTTAATATGGTAGTTTTTTAATAAAGGGTATTTTTTACTATACTATATTTTTATAAAAACTTACGATGGTTAACAATTAATGAGAATTATGAAACACCTATTCTCATTCACCTTTACTCGTCCTGGTGTCATGGTTATTAGCATGGTTCCTGGACTTCCAAAACACACTCATATTAGCATTCTCATCCATTGGTAGCATAAACAAATCCAATAAAATTGAAAACCTATTCATGCCCCTTCATCAAAGCCCTGAATTCATTACTCTGTTTCAAATTCAATTCCTCTTTCACATATTCAGGTTCTTGGAGCATGATTTTAGATTTGGGTGGAGAACATTAAGGTTTCTAGCATTGGAAACTCTAGCATTTATGGCTAGGGCTTGAGAAGTGGAGCAGTTGGTTAACTTCTCCTTGGGACTAAGCAATTAAACTTCTGCTTTACACTGAGTAGTGAAGCGCCAATGCTAGGATCTAGTGAAAACAATCGAATGACTTTGGTAATTTTTGGGATTCTCTCACAACAATGTAATGATTTCATATTCTTCTATTAGTAAGTTTTTTTGTCATTCTTTTATTAAATTCTCGTTAACAATTGTGCCCTTCTTTTAACTTAGGCAAGGATACTTTTCTATAAATTATCTATCCATTCTAATCCATACTACGAATTTGTTTCATTTTATATAATGTGTTACATCGGAGATGTGAGAATTAGATTCTATAATAACTTGATTTTTGTTTTCCCAAATAATATGTATTATGAAATCTCTCATGATTGGAAGCAAGGAATTGCATCAACCTCTTTGGACGTGAGTGAAAGCAAGGAAATAGATCAACTTATTTTGAAATGACAATAAGTATAATCAGTACACCAAAGTATCTCACATAACACTTATCGCTTAATGAAAAAAATAAAACCAAGCATCAATGTTTTTGGCTCATCCAAAAATCATGGTTTTTGACATCACCAAAGTTCATGACTTCATATACGAAGATGAATACAACTTAGCAAGAAATACATGTAGAATTTGTTCATGATAACCGTCTTCGAGCTTATCCCTTTGTAACCATATTATATAGCTAAATTTATAATTGTATGTGGTTACTTGATCGACTATATTCTTGAACCTTCCATGTGTATTTAAACATTGACTGTTGAGTTTCACCATTACAACCTCTTTTTTCATAAATTGAATTTATCCACTCTCTCAACCATTTTAACAAATTTAACAATGTATCTATCCATGAGAAAACATACAGCTTATTCTTGTTTCATGTGAAACATCTATTTATTTCCAAAGGAAACTAACTAAATCTTGCATGGAAATATAAACACATTTATTTTCCAAGAGATCAAACACATAACAATTATTATTTCATGCATGAACAAAAACACTTTCCTCTTACCAAAATATCTAGCCCAATAACTATACAAAATCTTCTCCCAAAAAAAAACTAATACCATAGCTAATCCTTTTAGTGGTGCAAACGCATATTATTCTTCCCAAAATAAGGCTGATACAATCAATATTATGTGATTGCTACTTCCGTTTCACCGGAAATCAAATACCAAAACTGTATTTTTCAATGCATGCAAGTGTATATGTTTCTCTAAAGATTCCTCCAAAATAATATTAACACAATAAAGAATATATTTACCAATTTCAAGGATATAATTCCATAATATATACAAGGACGTGCTTTTATTTTCTCTTCTTTTTGAAGAGTTCTAAAACAAAAAAAAAAAAATACTTCACTGTATACAAATATATATATTTATTTTCCAAGGATTATTAGTTTTCCAAAAGTTAGATAACTCACTAGCTATTATGCATGCAATACAAAATGTTTTCCTATCATTTCACACATCAAACAAATTTGTCATATTTCATCAAGAAATGGCATGAATAACAAGTCATTCTCAAATAAAACAACACATGGTATTTTATGGAAAGGTTTTATGTGAACTCTCTCTCAAAAATGTTACTCACATATTCATCTTGAGTAGATCAAATATACTAGGTATTATTCATATGCACATAAGCACATATTTGCTTTAAGAGTCCAATATTTCTCTTTAAAAATTTAATGCATATGTGCCATGAGAACATCCTTGATAATATTTTAAATGAAATAATTTAATTCCTTTTCAAGAATTACTAACATAATTATTATATTTTTGTGCATGTGAATAACTCACTTCTTTTCAATAAATATCAACATAATTGTTCTATTTTTGTGCATGTGAATAACCTATTTATTTTTAAGAAATATAAAACTCAACAGTTATTTATTTTTTCATGAAATTAATTTAATTCTTTTCAAGAAAATTAACGCAATATCTATCTCTGTATGTACATAACAACTATTCTTATTGTGCTTACAAATCAAATGACAACACTGTTTTTAATGTTTTAGTCATTAAATTTGGGAGTGGTTTACGAACAACTGGAAGAGAATTTTTGAAAACCAAACATAGTTTTTGTTGGAAATGGGTGCATTAGAGAAACCCTCTCTAAGTTTTTACACAGGTGTCACGGTTAGGAATATTCAAATGAATCTTTGAAGGCCATTTTTCCAGATGTAAATATTACATAATATTTCTATTTTTTCTATAAACTTTTGACACCATTTTCTAGAGGCTGCAAATGAATTTTTCAAATATGAAATATGTGTCTGGCGAGAAAGGTCTCATTTACAAACACATCTTTCTGTTTTTACACACCTATCAAAATCTCGGATATATGAAGACATATTTGGACCCTATTTTCTAATAAATCATGCAATTCACACAATTATTTATCCACAAAAATATTTTAAGAATTCAATGCACATGAAATATTTTAAGAATTGAATGACAAATACACTTACTCCTACATGCATGGAAGTCCGTGGATGTTTCCCCAAGAAAAGAATCTCAACTCTTTATCATATGAATTTTTTTCAAGGAAATAGATTTGATTCTTATTTCTTCATGCACCATATGCAAACACGGTAATCTTCAAATAACATAGTTACTTGTCTTTTAATGCATGCTTGGAATCCCATTTTAAGAGTTGAATGAGAAAAACACTTACTCCTACATGCATGGAATTCCATGGATGTTTTCCCAAGAAAATAATCTCGACTCTTTATCACATGAATTTTTTTCAAGTAAATAAATTTGATTCTTATTTCTTCATGCACCACACACAAACACAGCGATTTTCAAATAACATAGTTACTTATCTTTTAATGCATGCTTGGAATCCATCCTTATTCTCTCTTCGCTTCGTTCTACATTTATTATGTCATTAGTTCTCATATTTTCCCACAGGCTTACCATAAGTAGAATTGAGAAAATGCAACAGCTTTTCTAAATTCTAAAAGAATTCCATAGATCACCCATAAATCACTTCATAAATTAGATTTTTCGTAAATCCTAAAATCACTCCATAAATTATCCATAAGTTATTGTAAATATTTTGTTAATAAAATAAATTATTATTTGAGGTAATTATGCACTCAGAAAAGAGACTCGAGATAAGATTGTCAATTCTTCACGATTAGAATCTTTAAATATTCTAGATAAGATTAAGCGTGGGAGGTAAATTCCCTTAGAACAGCTTAGCTAGAGAAAAATTCTAAGACTAGTTTCGTTTAAAGTATCATGGGTGAGAAAGGTCGGCTTTAAAAGTAAAAGCCTAGGAAAGAAAGCATTAAATCTTACGAAAGAGGGACGCCTCGGAATTGGAAACATTATCATGAAGAAGGGAATAAATAACCATTGAGGAGATCAATAAGAGGCTTTATATTATGGGAAAACAATCAAGCTCAGGGGAGAACTGGAGGTAGTTAGTGGTTGGGAGGACAATGTCTCCAGGTGCAGGTTTCTGTGCGGCTAATTTCTTAAAGTCTCTGATTTGGTTTATGATGATTTTAGATATAAATTAACTATTGTATATTACTATGTTGCGTATAATTATATATTAATAGTTTTAGTTTCTAATGCTGATGATGGATGGAAATTTACTTGTTGTAGATTAACATTTTGTGTATGAATATATGTTTATGACAATAGATTGATATGCTGGTTATTGATTAAAACAAATTACTTTAGACTAAAATGTCGATGTGATTGTACATCAGGTACTGTAGAGCAACACCACTTTCGCGCCATCCCCTCATCTAATATAATATGCTCAACATTCTAAGTATCGCAAGATGTTAAAAGTCAATATTTGCATTCACTACCATCTCATTGCAATCTAATTCAATTTTGTTTTCATTATTTTAAGGGTATAAAAGTGATTTTTGAATTTCCTTCCAATTTGTTGTAATTGAAATTTTGGAAAGGATGTCTCAGAAGAAACATGAGCTTGGTCATCATTTTGACCATCGAAGAAGCAAGAGTGTACTTTAGAGGCGACAATATACGAGAAGGCGATGGAGGAGGAGAAGCATCATAAGTGAATTGAGCATTTAGGGGAATTGGGAGGATTCGATGCCAATATGTTTCCACTGGTATCTCTTATTCTTTAATTTTAAATTTGATGGTGATGAGGTCAAACTTTTTCTAAAATTTAAAATGTATGAATCGATCTGTAAAATTTGAATTATCCTAATTTGCACAGGGTTGATAAACAAGGCCAACCAAAAAGATAGATTTATTAGAAATATAACGCTATAAATACTATTATTGAAGTACTAGTTATGTCATTTTGTACGCAGTAGAAGAAATACAGAGAAAAGAAGGATACAAAGAATGCCCATAGGGACAATATTGAAGAGGAGATTAGCTGGGGGCTTCACCTTCCATGAGAATCAAAGAACAAGGAAACTCTAAAAGAAGTAAAAGATCTTGTCCTGTGACCAATAACTATTCTTTCTAAATAGTTTTCATTCTTTCACCAAAAACATCGTCGATCCTCCTGATATTGCATTCAAATTTACTTGTTTGTTGTATCACTTTATCTTCCTCATAAGCATTTTGATGTGAATATTTAATAATATTGTGTTTCTTTTAGTAGTCTTTTTATTGGGCATCTTGATTTCAGTAGCACCATGTAAAATTTTAGAATATTTGGATTTAAAATGTAA
>APFE030929955.1:1710-12140 GCA_000404065.3 Pinus taeda
TTTCTTTTGTTCTCATCATGAGTTTCCTTTAGTACCTTTTCACCATTAGTGACCATTCCTTGTAGCAACTTATTCATATTTATTGTCAATTCTTTCATATTATCATCCATGCCATCAATTTTAGCGTCCATGCCATTCATCTTAGTGTCCAAGCCATTCATCTTAGCTTCCATGCCATCCATCTTAGCTTCTACGCCCTTCTTTAAATAATCCATCTTAGCTTCTACACCTTTCTTTAAACCATCCATCTTAGCTTTTACATCTTTCCTTAAACCATCCATCTTAGATTTTGTTGCTTTTTGTGCAAGTGACACTTGTTGCACTTGTTCTTGTAATTTTGATATATCATGTAGCATTTCTTCCTCTTCTTCATGAGTCATGCTAGAGCTTTAAGGTTCCTTACTAGGTGTTTGCATTTTCTTTCCTCGGGGCATTAGTTACCAATAATAATGCTCTACTATGCCCTTTGAATTTCTTCAAAATAAATTTCAAACCAATCTTAAGCAAAAATTTAAAAGAATCTACACACCTTTTTTCACTTTGTAGGAGCTCGATATTGCCTCTGATGTATCTCTGTAGATTCAAATCATCCAGTTCTAAAATTGTGACCTGCAGTAGCCCTCTGTGTCCTCTTTCCAATGCCACCAGTCTGATCCAAATTGGATTATTCAAGGAAGAGTTATGCGAAATATCCCACAGTGACCTGATTATGGACTAGTTCAATAGGGTGAACTTGTACGATATGCCGCAAGTCCCTGTTTCGTCTTTTGGCTCTAAAAATATATATACAAGAAACTACAGTCTGTCCTCTTTCTACACCTTCTTACAACATTTCAATCCAATGCTCAGAGAAAAAGTTATGATGATTTTCCCTCGGTCACCTGTTTGGATTGTAATTCAGGAGTCTGCAAAAAGACCAACTTCCTCAAATCATATCTCCACAAATATAGTGCAAAACGCTCTAAAATTTGGATCGAGATTTAGCGCGATGTCTTCTCAAATGGGTTTTTTTTTTAGCTTTTGAAACGTTGCAGAAAAAAGTTATTGCAAAAATGCCACGATGACTTGTTTGGAGCAGCGAAACCCTAGAATCCAAAGCTTTGATACCAAATGTTATGAACTAGCTCAAGAAAAGATAGAAAAGATAGATCAACGCCTCAGAATTCAGCCTCTTTGAGGGGGAAACCTCCTTTACATTACATAAATGAATAATTCTTGGATGATACAAATGACAAAACCTCCTTTCTATATTTAGGAGTCTAAGGAGTCACAATTATCCAGTCGACCTCAACAATAATAATATTAAAGCCACAAAAATAACAATAGAGGGATTCTATGGGGCACAGTGATAACAATATGGGGGCAATAGGGGCACAACAATATTAATAAGGGGTAAAACTACAATAGTAATGGGATAATCACTAGTATTATAGGGACCCAACGCTCTTCCAGTTCAGCCCCCAGTGGAGGTTCTTACCATGGATCAACTACCTCCTGTTGATATATACAATGGGTATTTAATGCCTTCTTTCATGATATAGTTTCCATTAGCAGCATCCCGCTTTTATGGATCTTTTTTATCCATTTTCCTAAGCTTATCTCATAAATGTTGGTCTTTCTCTCACGCGAGGATTTTCCTCATAAAAGCTTGCTTTTCTCTCCTGCAAAGATTTTATGTTTTTTTCATTCGATATTTATCTCCAATCCATATACCTTATCTAGAATTAAATCTAGAAGCTTTGTCATGAAAGAATTATCCCTTCCCATTCACCAATGAGATTTGGCAAGAACCTCATCTCTTGGTGTCTCTCTTTTCCAAGCGATTAATTAATTAATTAATTTCATGAAGTATTTACTTTTCATATTATACATCAGACCTATCTTTTCTCAGCTTAGGTTTGCAAATTTTTACACACAAGGGAGGGGTGTTACATACTCCCCCCTTAAATTTGCATTGTCCTCAGTGTATTACTGCCTCTTACGATATTATTTCCATGTTCACATGTATATGTCTCTGAATTCACAGGCTCCCATAGCCTGGCCATTTGATGCAGATCTTCCGATAGAAATATATTGGTTACAAAGGAGTTCTCCCAGCACATATCCTTCCCCTAACATTGGTTTCAATCAATTTTGTGAGAGTTTTTAGATGCATAACTCAACTATGTTTACCATAATTAACGTCATACTTCGATATATATAGTACTACTATCTAGGTAGCTACACCTTATATTTCCCGTCATCTATTTTATTTGAAGAAATGCATGTTATTCCCCTGCATTATTCCAAACATTTTTGTTATTTCCGAACACTTGCTTCCTACAGTTCATCGGCATACAACAAGTCAAATAGCATATTTACCATATCGATATGTACGAAATGTCATAACAGGTTAGCTCACACATAACCATCATAATCACATGCACTCATCACAATCATAATCGCATGCATAGAAATATGAAACGAAACACTGATACTTATCCTTGAATCACTTCTAAGCTTCCTTCTTTTGTACACACTCCAGGTCGGTTGCCATGCCAGACAACCACCCAATGTCTGGGCATATTTTGTGTATTACACACACATAGCTATACATGTCATATATTATTATTATGAAATATATGTATTCATACTGGTATCATATATACCGTATGTTCATAGTACCATATGTACCACTGGTACACCATACCAATGTCCATAGCAACACCTACATGACATATACTTTATCCACATGTTTCTAACCATGTTAAAATTCCTTCATCTATTTATATTACCTTTAGGTAAGTGGAACAAACTATGCTCAATTTATTGCTAGGAGAATAAGGAATTTCATGGACCTGTTCCGTTTCTACAACCAGCGAAAAGTTTTATGTCATAGTATTCAAGTGCTTTTATTAAGCAAATCATTTTCCTATGACATATGGTTGCAGTACAATATCAGTAAAATAGTATCATAACAGTAATGATGCATACTACAACTTTATCCTTAACCAAGAAATTGATTATTTAGTACTTAAAATTACTCCACACTTATGTGGTCATGAATAATCTTAGGTATGAACTCATTTCCCGTTCATGAGTTATAATTGAAAGTTACAATGTTTTAAATTCCACGCCTTTTAAGTTTTTATGCACTATGTGTATGAGGGTGTGATCACAAGGTATTTACATGTTAACACCTCCTTTGAACATTAAATCACCCTTAAAACAAAGAGATCAGTTATCACTTTTATTAACATGAATTCTCGCATGGTTTATGCAACAATTCTTATGTTGTCCAAAACACATTATCAATGAAATCTGTCAGGAAAACCTCCCAATATTGCTTAATAGGAATTAGTGATACAAAGTATGTACTTCAATTTGTATGATTGTCAAATCTACTTGAATAGATTGTTAGATAGCATTTTATCAAACCGATTGTATACATAATCTTGTTTACTAGTGTTATTTGGCCATCGTTATAGTGAAGCGATCTGTTGCATAGCCTACCATCCTTTTTTTAATCTTATTTGATGCATGTATTATTTTACTACATCAGATCATGAGCAGTAATTATGCAAAACCTTTTTAATTTACCAAGCATTTTCTTATTAATTCGGACCATCATGTTCCAAGTCTATTGTACCCTTCTTGTTATTCATTAGGCTGCTATGCATTTATCTAATGCATCAACACTATCATATCTAATATGCAAGTATACTTTAGTAAAAAAGTATGATGGTAAGATATGTAATCATCCTCCAGTAAGCACCTTTTTGAAAGGTTCTTCTCTGTGATATAGTAACAACATCTCATTTGTATGGATATGCTAAGTCACATTAGAAATTTTAGTGAACTTTTAAGAATGTGCTCATAATCTTAATGTTGTCTTTCTACTATCAACCAAAAGGCACCAGGATTGGTTTTATCGCTCATTATGTATTTACATTAGAGGTACTTTTGGTGCCAGTCCTATTGACCTTCTTATCATACCATTACTAATGCATGGTATTTTTTTTATATGTATACAATATGTTGTATTACACTTATGCACAAACTTCACAATCTCATCCCTAGTTTAGGTTAAATTGACATGTACTTTATGCCTCTTGCATATCTAAGTTACGACATTGCTTTGCTCAACTGGAATCCCATAGGTTCCAACCTATGCATGTTAAATTAACTATGCATAATTTCCTGATAAGATTGTGTTCCCTCCATTAAAGTGTATTTGGAACATTTTCTTATTAAAATGATTCAATCATTGGCAAACCATATCCAAAGTGCATTACATCATTACTTGCATGTGCACTGAGCAACAAAACAACATTAAATTTGAAAGACAATTTTTAAGCTACCTAGTCTTATACTATATACAGAGACATGTTTTTCATATCTCATTCCTTCTTAGGATCTTTTAAGCATATCTTTATTTTCTTATTAGAACCCATATAAGTCATAATCTGATTTTGATATGGGTAGAATAAGATTATGAATTATTACTAAATTACCTCAATGAGTTTGTATTTTATTTAAGCTTTGCCCTTGCATAGCAAACATGCAATCTCATAATAAAATTTTGAATATGAGTAAAATGATATGTTGACCCTATCATTAAATCCACCATATAACGATACCTTTAACATAGGTGTAATGATTAATTTTCCACTTTGCCCATATACATAGATACTCACTTAGAAATTTGTTTAATAATTTTTATAGAAACATAATTTGATATTTGACCTTTATGGTATCTAACCAGAATCAATACACCACATAATTTCTACATACATTGTAAATTTCCCCTTTGTTTTCTTATAATTCAGTTTGTGAGAATTGTGATTCCTTCACATACGAAAGCATATCCATGCCACTCATTGTAACCCCATAATGAGTCCTTCATGCAAGTCATACATGTACTTGTACAACCCAAGTACTCATATTCTTCTTATAGATGCATTTCTTATTATCAAGATTTAATATTGCATTAATATGATGGCCATGCTTTACCATGATTATCAATTGTTTTAATTATCCCACTCTGCTATACATATTTATAACTATGCAAGTATCCATTTTAACATGTGATATACAATATTATTTTTAACATCTCTTATTCAAAAGTAAGGAACCACTCACAACCTTCTTTGTTTTAGCAGCTAAAACAAGGCTTAACATTTATGCAATTACATTTCTGCTTTAGGAAATGGTGTCCAAATCTACAAATGTGCCGAAAGTAATTAAATCCTAATGCATTAGTGCATGTAAAGGTCATAGGTAGAAAGCTCGATGCCGCGATCAGAGGAGATAGAATAAATGCATGTAGCTTATGCATAATTACTGAAAATTGGCGCCATCATTGCATGATGCATGCGACTGCATCTTATGGTAAGGACACGATGGTCGTATCTGCATGTAAGTATGTGGGCAGTTTTGAATTATGTCCCTATTGTTAGCGCTTGAGATTTCACCTCAGGCTGAGAAAGGTAAACCTTCAAGGCAACATCAAACCATTCAGCCCCGTAGCTAGCCCTACGGGGCAGGAGAAGGCTCTCTCTGGTCAATCTCAGTAAAATCTTCAATGGCGAGATGACCCCACAAGGTAACACAAATATTAGGCTAGTAAACTGATAAAAGGGGTTTTTAATAAAATGATGGGGTTTTTTGGGCTGCTTGGGCAAAATCACAGCTTGAATAGAGAAATATAATGAACAACACAGATTATCGACTGAGGCAAGGTAGGCAAGAAATTTAGCATCAAACTTAGATTTAAATGGGATGGAAAGACTGGTGAGGAGCTGACAAGGGCATAGGAGATGAATCCTTGTCAAACAGAGGAAAACATTAAACATGAACAAACTTATAGGCAAAGCATGGCAGGCATGAATTCTTACCTAAACACTTCATTTGCTCAGTTAGAAATGATCATGTAGTGAAATGAAACATAACAGATTACATATGAAACAAGAGAAAAACTTATGCTAAATTATCATACCACAGGGATCTCAGAAGTCAGAGTTGTGAAATTTTCATTAAAAATCTTGCCAATGACTGTACAATGAAGCTCTGCTACGCTACAGCAGCTCTCAGCCCTCAGAAAACTCTCCTGTCTACTCACTTCCTTACAAGTAATTTTGTTTTTGATATATGAAATAAACACAGTTGGGGGAAAACAAATTGACCCCAAGATCAGGGATTTGATTTTATCATTATTAATAAATAAACTAACAGAAAACAATCAGCTCTTCTGAAAATAAAAATCGCTCCTTTTTCTACTCGAACTGTTGACAACTGATGAAGCGGTGGCATTACAGGTGTCAAGCCTATTGCTGAAGATATAGGCAATCGAATCTTGTATGCCACTTTGCACATTCTGGAAATTATAACTGCGCCCCAAATCTCTGGAAATGCGTTGGCCATTCCTACGTAAATTGCTGAAGTATGGGTCAAACTGCCACGTATGCCCTTTTAGATGAATCGAATGCCCACATATTGGAACGATTGCCACGTTACTGATATCTGCAGGTTCATCTTCCCTGATGCAAATATCAGTGTTGTAGTTTTGGGCTCCCTTATTCTCCATATGCTGAACTCGTAAATGATTATTCTGAACCTCTAACCTAAGGAAACTGTTAACCATTGCCAATTCATCCAGTTTATCTGAAATTGTCGATCTCCAAGACCTGTATTCGCTTATCTCTTCCTCCATCATCTTCTTGTGCTCCTGCAAATGGTTTAACTCTGTCCTGATTTGACGTAAATACAGAGTGTTTTCGTCTAGTTCCTTGTCAAGATCAGTGAAGAGATTGCCATATCGAAAACTCAACTCTTCCGGGTATCTTTCTAAAACAGAAAGATTCAATTCAAGTAATCTCACTTTCTGCATCAAAGTCTTCAGAATGGTGTCTCCTGCCATCCTTCCACCCTGCTGTTGGATAATTTCTACTGTGGGATCAGGGGAACTCGCTTTAGAAGCTTCTTCTCTTAACTTGAGGTCTGGTTCTTTTTCTTCTAAACCATCAAAAATCATATGCATCTCATCAATGCTATTTGAGCCCTTTTCATCTGGCAAAGGAACTGCTCCTATTGCATGCGTTGATGATGGCTCACCAGAGAAATCAGTATTTCTCAAACCATGCTCTCCAACGTGCCCATTTAGGTTCTTGAAGAGCGAACCTCTGGACATGCTTAACGTTTCCAGCAGTAAAATTCCCAAGAAGAACCCAATCATCAGTAGGGTAAACTAAACTACTAAAAAGCTCAAAATCCTTCAGTTTAGATGAATAATGTTCGAAATTTGCAATTGCTGCTGTATCAACCAATGTTTCCTCAGAAAGCTCTATAACAACGAATTTTTCTTCTGCACTGCAGGGATTCTGAAGGTACTTCTCCTGGTCTTTGTCAAGGATATTTTGAACACCTTTTACTTCTTTATTGTGGGCTGGAATTTGGCTCCCTTGGAAGCAGCAGCATAATTGTATTCACTTCCTCCAGGCTCACGCCTGTGCGTGATGACTCCAAATTGATTACTGGTAGGCCGATCCTTTTCATTGCTAGCTTTCTTCTTAAACTCATTTAAACCGACGGGAGTAACGCGAGATGATCTATGAGTTTGTGGATGTGTTTCTTTATTTTCGACCACACTAATTTGAGAAACGGCAGTGTCAACTTGTGCTGGACCTTTAGAAGCAGGAAAACTATCTATAGATTGGTCAACTTTACTAGCCTCGTCAATAAATAAAGCAGTCACCATTGAATTTTCTTCAGTAAGCATGCAATTACTAACTATTTCAGGCTCATCTAATGCAGGGTTCGACATTTCCTGATCAATATTATTCTCAGGATCAACCTGAGATTCTTCATTATTGCTTTGATTTGATTCCTTTAAATAATCTCCTTCAATATCATATGCATTCACCACAATAGGCATAACGATAGTATCTTCGGCATCATCAGCAGAAGAAGGCGTCGTACCATACTGTACATGTTCTAATTTATTCCCTTCATTCTGGAATTCAAACAGTTTGTTTTCGGGATACTCCTTTTTATACTGACCATTTAATGTTGAATTCCAGCCATACACTGGCTCTGTACCTCTATCATTATCACGAAAGCTATCGCTCCGACCAGGTCGAGAATTAAGGAAAAATAAGAGCCCCCATGCAACAAAAAACCAGCGTAAATGAGACCTCATACAGTCGCTTCCTGCCTGAAGAAGTTTCCTCTAGAGCCTGCTTTCTTTACAGCAATCATCGGTGTTATCTTCTAAGTTCTCTATAGCCCTTTCAAGTTCAAAAAACCCTTACACTCATTATTCCTGGCCATCCATCATCACCTGCTTGTAACTTGCTTTGCCTCTGATTGCTGATGATGTTTTGAATTGTGTTTGTGCAGGGATAGGAGCTTGAAGTCGCTGCTACCTTTTAAAGAGCTGGAGCACAAATTACATAATTTAAAACAATACATTAAATGATTTCTTCTTCAAAACCCTGTTTTGAAGAAGAATCTATCTCACACTAACATAAGACGGAGTCTAACATCAGCTCCACTTGGGATGGCAACTTCCGCTCCGTGGAGGTGCCAAGAACCGCAGAACTTTGGGAGAGCAGACAGTGCCTCCACCCATTGGGCAATGGAGTCATCATCGACACAACTCAAACTGATTTGATCTCAAACTGAAATGACTGAAAAAACAACTTAACAATCTTCAAGCCAACTAAAACAATATGCTGCCCTTATCGCTGCTTATTTATTTACAAAAACTACTCTAATCTGCTGTACAAACAATAGATCAGGTAATACTAAAATGCCAAATTAGCCATTCAAGTAGACCTGAAAATGATGTCGCTTGCGA
Source organism: Pinus taeda (assembly GCA_000404065.3). NCBI lineage: Eukaryota > Viridiplantae > Streptophyta > Pinopsida > Pinales > Pinaceae > Pinus > Pinus taeda. Next base: position 10,547 of record APFE030929955.1, read on the forward strand.
ATACTTCCGCCCAGACACAAATGTGATTGCTGGCAGCCCTTCATGTAAGTAATGTCTCTGGTCAAGTACAAGACAGTCTGATCTATCAATCAAACTGAAAAATGTGTCCATGTATGTTGCCATTGGATCGCGGAAGCCAGAATCTATTGGCTGCCCCAACTCTGCAATACATACTTCCAGCTGCACATTGTCAATGTAAACATCTATAGGCAAGTCTGTTATTTCTTGTTTCGATGGAGGAAGGATTTCCAAAAACTTTTTAGGGTCTTGGAAATCGTATGACTGAATTTTCTCATCTAACCATTGAATTTCCTCTTCAATTCTTTCAACAATTAACTCGCAAAATTCAGTTTTGAAGAACTTTAAAGATTTCAACCATTGAAGCAAGACACTAAAAACATCTTCATCAAATTCAGTATTTGCTAACAAATTTCTTATTTCTTCTACAACTTCACACAGGGCAGGGTTTGCCACATACCCTTCCATTGCATGAATGGATCAGCAAGCATTGGAATTGGAGTCGCCAGGTGAATGGTTCAGCCTGCATAAGTGTCTGACTGCTGTCCACCATCAGCATCAGATCTGAAATTTGATTCCATGTACTGGTACGAGACAATCAACAAAGTGAATTTTCTTCCCAGTATGGTCGCCAGTATGTTAGCAGTTGAAATTTCACCTAGGCTGAGATAGACAAATCTCAAGGCTACATCAAACCATTCAGCCTCGTAGCTAGCCCTACGAGGCAGGAGAAGGCTCTCTCCGGTCAAACTCGGTGGATTTTTCAATAGGATGAGTTGACCAATTAGAAACACTGATATTAGGCTAGTAAACTGATAAGGAGGGTTGATTTAAAGTTTTTGGGGTTTTTGGTGGCAATTGGAGGGAGTGCAATTCAGGGTGCGTGGATTGAGCTCAGTTTTTGCAGGTGGGTCTTTGGGGCAAGGTAGGAGTTTGTGCTGATGCCTTTAGCTGAGATGGTTTATCAAGGAGAAAAGAAGAGAGGCTAAAGAGGGCAAACAATGACTTTGAATCCTCTCTAGATACGGGAAAACATAAATATTAAACAAAATTGAAAGCTGAGCATGGCATGCATGAATTCAAACTTTATCACTTCTTTTGTTTAAATAGCAGCAAGAGATTAAGAAATGGAACACATAAACACACTTACAATGACAAGTAGGAAACACACCATCAACATAATAATCCACAAGAATCCACAATGAAGTCTGCAAAACTTGGCCTTCCTTTTCCTCAAATTGCAGAAATATAAGTCAAAAATACAATAGAGCTTCTCCCTTTAGAGTCCAACCATGAAAATGAGAAAGAGAAGGCATAATATAGAAGGTCTAACTTATTTCCCCACCTCTAGAGGTCGAGCTGATCTTCCTAGGAGCTGTTGCAACTAATTCTAAATCAATCACTAAATAGTAGGCCAGCTCAACAACTTGCCTCTAAAACTTAGGAAGCCTATCCATGCATTAAATATTCACTATTTACATCAAAGAAGCTTCTAGACGAGGTAAAGAAGAGTAAAAGTATCTAATGCCATGAAATTTACACAAGAATCCATCATTTACATGCCCAAATAGTCAAC
>APFE030929961.1:0-31001 GCA_000404065.3 Pinus taeda
GTTTTCGAACTGGCAAGTTGATATCACCTAACTAGGCTATGTGGTTGTAACTTGCTTGCACATATTATAATGAAAAATAAGGATCTACCAATCTTAACAAAAAAAGATTCTTGGAATTTGTACTTAAACAAAAAACATTATTATGAAAATTATTTCCATTTTCTTTATCTAAATCAAGTTAAATTAAATTAAAATAGTTTTATTATTTAAATTTTCTTAATTGAAATCAGATTAACTTAAATTAAAATATCTTTTTTATTTAACATATATTATAATATATTTCTAAATCGTTAAACTTATTTTAAAAGTTCAAATTGAAAAAATATTTTCATTCCTACAATTCTTATATTTTCCAGTATCTCTAAACAAAAATAAATTCCATATCTTCAAAATTTAATCTACCAAATTTTAACATGTTTAATAATTTAATCAAAATTAGTCAATCTTGTCAAAATTATGTTTAATTTTGCCATTTAAAATTAAACTTAATTGATATTTTTGAATAAATATTTAAATTGAAGATAAAATAGATGGTATGATTTTTAAGCCTACTTAGCTCATGAATAATTGTATATTTATTGTAAATTATATTAATTATTAATTTTATAATTTATTTTAATATATTGCTAATTTGATACTTTTTATGTTTAAAACTAAATTTTGAATAATTAGATAAAATGTTATTAATATTTTTAATGCTATATGTTAAATACATAATAAATATATATTTTGAATGCTTTGTGAATATAATTTTTTATTTTTTATTCTGAATATAAAACATATAATAATATAACTGTTTGTTATCGCGTTTGTTGATATAATATAGTTGTTTTCTATCGAGTTTCTTGATTTATATTTATATATATATAAAATTAAACTTACTCACTTCTATTAAAACTCATTTTTATTAGAACTATGAAATGAGAAAAAGCTAAAAAATTAATCAACAAAAACTTTAAAACTCTAGAATAATCGTACTTTTATTAACTAAAAGAAGAAGTGTTGTTTTATAAAATAATAATTATAATATTTCTATATATATATATATTTTTAATTTGTATTTAAAAATAATATATATGTGTTGAAAATGATTTTTACATTTTCTTAATTTAAATAAAATAGTTTTCTTTTTTTTATTGAATTTCTTTTAATTCAATTCAATTCGAATTATTTTTTCATTCAATATATTTTATAACATATTTTAAAAATTTTATACTTATTTTGAAAGGAAAAAATATTATTATATGGGCTAGTATTTTTAAACAAGAACTTATTCTCTATCTTCAAAACTAAATCTACCAATATTTAACATATCAAAATCTCTATTTTCAAAATCTAATCTACTAGCATTTAACATATCTAATAATTTAATGAAAGTTAATGAATCTTCTGCAAACAAATATGTCATTATATTTCATATTATTACAAATTAACATATGTAATAATTTAATGAAAGTTAATGAATATTGGGCCAACAAATATCTCATTATATTTCATATTATTACAAATTTTGTCTAAAGAAAGTTAAATTTCCTTCTTCATTTATTAATTTGTTTTATATTAATTATTTGCATTTTTTTAATTTAAATAAAATACATTTTTTTAATTTCATAAATTTTATAATATATTTTAATTTTTTTTAATTATTTTAAATAATTAAATTCAGAAAAAATAGTATCACTTCTACAATTCTTTTTTATATCTGCTAGTATATTTAAAGAAAGAATAATTCCTTATTTTTAAGAATTTTCAAAACATAATCTACCACCCCTCAGGATGTCTAATGTTTAATCAAAGTTAATGAATCTTGGCAAAAGTAATATGTCAATTTATTTGATGTTATTGCAAATACTTTCCAAAGAGAAGTTAATTTTCCTTATTTTATTATTCAATTTTTTTTAGAGTAATTTTTTTCCCAATTACATTGGGCTATTATAAAATTTTATAACTACTATCAAATAGAAATTAATACTTACAATAATAAAATAAATTTATGAATATTCATATTAAAATTTTAAATTTTATTATAATTATAATCATATTTATTATTGTTTGCTAAGTGGTGTGAATATTTAACATGGATGGATTTTCTTGGAGTTTTGAACTAATGATATTCACTTCATGGAGTGGCTTAACATAATACCCCACCACCATCTATTCTACTTCCCATGGAACATAGTTATGTTCATTTAATAATAGTACCATAATTTATTATATTTATAAAAAAATATTCATTCATAATATTTTTGAAATTAGATATTGACGTGTTACTAAAAATACATTAACACTCCTCATGAGTTGTAGAATTAACACTAGTGACGAATGACCAACAACTTGCAATATACATCTCCTCATCCCTCTCTCTCTCTCTCTCTCTCTCCACTAACTATCTCTTTTCACCCCTCTGTCTCTCTCTCCACCTCTCACTCACTCCCTTTCTGATCTCTTACTCTTGTAATCCAACCCCCTCTCCCTCTCCCTCTTCCACTCTTCCTATATCCCTCCCCTCTTTGTCCTGTAATATATCTCTCTGACTACTCCCTTTATGCCAGCTTCCCTCCCTCTCCCTCTCTATATACCTTTGAAACTCTATTTATCTCTCCACCCTCACTCTCTCTCTCCCCTTATCCCTCTCACCCCCACTCCCTCTCTCCCTATCCCTCTCTTCCTATCCCTGTGTCTCTATTCCTTTCTCTCTCTTTATCCCTTCCGCTAGTATCTCCCTCTCTCTCTCCCCCTCTCTCTCTCCCTCTTTCAATATCTCTCTCTCTCTCACATTCTCCACGCTCTCTCTCAATCCCGCCCTCTCTGTCATGTACCTACTACAAACACATAAAATTAAAAAATTTACCCTGTTGAGTTATATCAAAGTTATCATTGTCCGGATGTTATATATGATACCACCTTGGGTCACAATACATAGTTCCCAGTGCTCGGAAAACTTTCTAATGACATGATATACTTTTGCATTAATGTGACACCATACCACTGTCCTTCCGGATTCACCTACACTATCCACTTGGCTTAACATTTATCACCTGATTTGTCATGGTGGTGTGGCAAGGGAAGGAGTACCAAAAACATTTATGCACCTCGGGCTCCTCCAGTCATCAATGGTGGATATTTTGGTCGGCAGATCCAAGGGTTGAACATCGAACCAAGGGATTTGTACTCATTACCCTGGTGATATGGTTCATTCAGCTCATTGTTTCTTCACACTCGATCCAGCATCGCTCAACCTTCCACTGTGCCAAAAATTGTTTGCAATAGTATGGTTACTGCTCAAGGTTTCAGTTTAGTTAGTGGGTTGCCTAAATTTCCAGTGATTTATATGACTTGGGTAAGTATTCACCACCTTTCCTCTTTCTTCCGTTACTCATCTTTTCTTTGGAAATAAACATCTCAAGGTTGTAGTAGTTTTCTTTTTTTTGTTTCCGGGATGAAAGAGGAATGGGCGTGGCCAAGTAATGTTGGCTCGAATAAAGGGATGGTCATGGCTACTCGGACTCTCTACCTCCTGCGCGGACCATCGGGTAAGCAAACATGGTTCTGGGTTGAACTTTCATGGAACTACACTCTATAAAAGCTACTATTGCAAGGGTTATGGACCTTTCTCCTTTTTTTTATGATTCCAGCTCCAGAGGTATTGCCTATCAAGCCTAGAGAAGTGTTATTATATGGCCTTACTTCATGGTTTCATGTGTTATGATGTTGCAGTTGTCCTGGCCTGAGGCTTGGTCACTTGGATGCATTTGCTGGCTTGAATTTCCTTTGACTATGTCAGTTGTGATTATGTGAAAATTTTCTTGGGTCCTGCTGTAAACTGCGGTGAGTTTTCTGGAGTCAATCCCTTGTAAGTTATTTGATTGTTGGCCAAGTTTTCTTATTAACAGTTCAAGAATCCTTGTACCAGGCTAATTGTTGGTTAATTAGTTTGTGCTTAGACTTGAGCCGAGTCCTTAAGACTTTCAGCATGAATTTTTGGAATTAAATTTTGCGTTTGTATAATTGTTTTCCAAATGATAAATCTAACTGTTGTTTACGTTCTCAACACTGAAACTACTCGTGCACTATAGTTCCACTCTTTTATTTTATGATGATAGAGTTTTATATGCATGTTATTGTATGTGAAGCAATAAGTGAGGGTTTATATAGATGCCAACAAATCTGTTAGAAAAGAGTCGTTTATTTATTTGAGCATCTGGGTTTTTCTTGTATGTCAATATTACTCTTTGCTTTTCTCAACGTTGTAACGAGTCACTCCTTTTTTTGTCTTTTGGTTGAAATATTGGCCGCCGAAACCCCTTCAAGGTTTCTTCCAGTACTTCCTTAGGGTTTCATCCTATGATATTGTAGGGTTTCCATCTATACACTATAGGGTTTCCTCCTATAAAACTATAATAGGAGAACCTCATTTTCAAAGATCTTCCAAATATCGTTCCCTTCTCTCTCTTAATTTAGTTGGAGATCCAATGTACATTCATACTTCTGGACCCGAAGGCTGCCAAGAAAGCCTCGATCGCCTCAGTTTTACCTTTCTCATGCGACTTTGTCATGAGGTTGTGCATGCCAATAGTTTAATATAACTCAATTTCGGTCTTCCTGCCTTGATTTATATTCAAACTAGAATCTCCAACGATTCCAGGCTTCAAGTATCGACCCCATACTTGTATTTCTTCCAAGTTTTATCATTTTCTTCTTAATAGCATGGCAACATTTCTTTCAATTTAAACAAGAATTTCATAGAAGGATAAAATATTGTTTGCGCATGTTTCATTTTCAAGCATTATTTTCCTACACTTGTGTTTTAATAGTTCTCAAATATGCTCTTATCTTTTTTGTTTGTCAAGCTGTTGTAATAAGAGTTCAGTTTGCATCGTATGGTTGTATTCACTATCTCTGAGGTGTTTGTTTGATTAGTACCACAGACCCTAACTTATGTTTCTAATTTTTCTTATTCAACATTTTTTCTGCACGATAAATATTCTCTAGTTATTTCCCTTATATTTAGCAAAAAAGTAAAAGAACTATTTCCATCATACAATTCACTCCTAACCACAAGAAATAAACCAGACCCCTACATCCTGTTTCTAAGCAAATTACATATAAATTATTTATCAAATTATCTAACAGATTATCTTAATAGATTATCCAAGTGATTTTCCTTACTTACCTGGTCTCTTCCTAGCGATAAAGACTCTTTAGAGGCTCACCTAGATTCTCTGCTTTTTTCTTTTCCACACAACCATGAGATTCATCTTTCAAGACTAGAATCTCCCCCCTAACTCTCTTGCATGATCACTATACTCAGCAAGAATGCACTTAGTGCTTGGCTATCTAGTCATCACAAGACTTAGCCCTCTGTCCTCCTCTGCCTGTCCCTACAGCGTAGATTTTTGCCTCTCCCCACTTCCTTTTCTCTGGAAGCCTTTCTAGTTAGGGTTGGTGGTTAGGGTTGTAGTATCAGAAACCGTCTTTTCCCAACTTCCTCCTCAAAAGTTGCCGGCATTTTCCAAGAAAAACATTTCTTATATTTCCTTAAAAATAATAATAACAAGACTATTAAATTTCAAACAGCTAACAATGTCATATTTAGTTATGTCTTTTACCACAGTAAAAATCAAATATTTACATTTTCCTGGGGTATCACATCTCCCCCTCCTAGAATCGGACATCATCCCGATGTCTTCCGACCATGAACAACCCTGGGTAAGCTTGTTTCATGAGCTCTTCATCTTCCTAGGTGACCTTGTCAGGCACAAAGTGCTGCCACTGCACTTTAACTTGGGTAATAGCTCGCTTCCGCATCATGAATTCTCTTTGGTCGATGATGTTCAGTGGTTCAACTAGGATTTCTCCTTCCGGTTTGACCTCCAACATGCAACATCCTAAGTCAGTTCTCTTTTAAAGGGAAACACTTAGACTGATTTACAGGAGATAATTCTCACTTGTATATCCTGCCATTCGATTATATGTTTAGGATCATAAACATATTTTTTCAACACAGAAACATGGAAGACATTGTGGACTCGTATGTGACTTGGCAAGGCGAGATTGTAAGCCACCGACCCAATTGTTTCTAAGACTTGGAATGGTCCACAAAATTGAGGTGCCAACTTGGTGCAACCGTTCCATTGTAGTGTGCTCTTTTTTGCTCGTATTCTTACATACACATGGTCACCAACTTGGTACTCCTTGAATCATCTTTTTCAGTCAGCAAAGCTCTTTTTCCTATCCTGAGCTGCTTTTAAATTGGATCGTACCTTCTTAGCCATGTCCTCCATCTCTTTAAGCATTTCAGGACCTAACATCTATTTGTCTTCCGGTCCACCCCAACTTGAGGGTGTGCGACACTTCCGCCCATACACTACTTCAAACGAGCTCATTTGCAGTGATGTATGATAACCATTATTATACGCAAGATTGACAAAGCGCAGGTAATCTTCCCACTTGGTTGGTTGTTGCATTACATATGCCCTTAGCATATCTTCCACCACCTGGTTCACCTGTTCTGTTTGTCCATCAATCTAAGGGTGATATGCTGTACTGAAATTTAGCTCAGTCCCTAATTCTGTAAACAATGTTTTCCAAAAGACGAATGTAAATTTAACATCACAGTCTGAAATTATTGTTTTTAGTAGCCCATGCCACCTAAATATATTCTGCATAAAAATATGGGTGACCTGAACAACTCTATAAGTAGCCTGCACAGGCATAAAATGTGCCGATTTACTAAATTTTTCCACCACCACCATGATGGAGTGGTTATTTTTCCTTGTCTTGGGTAAACATGTTATTAAGTCCCTAGAAATTGTTTCTCACTTCCATTCCTGAATGGGTAATGGTTGTAATAACCCCACAGGGTGTTGGTGTTCTGCCTTTATTTGTTGACACTCTAAACAACGTGCCAAATAATCAGCCACATCTTTTTGCATACCCAGCCAGTAATATTCTTTTGGGAGTGTCGCTATCATTTTCTAGTATCCGGGGTGTCCAACATAATTGCTTTTATGAAATTCATCCAAAATTCAGTTTTTAATGCTGTTTTGATTGGGCACATATAGTCTTTTCCTGTAATACAGTAGTCCAGCAATGTCCACTGCCTAATATTGTCGATTTCCTTTGTTGGTTGGTTGTTGTACTTTCTATTTTATTTGCTGATAAATGGTATCTTGCTCTACTGCTTTTTTAGTCATCTCCTCAAAGGGGCTTTTCCATTCGCTACTGGAAATTTCATATACACATTGTAATTTCTGACTTACAGTGTCTGCCACCCGATTCTCTTTTCCCTTCAACTGTTTGATTTCTAAATCAAAACTGCTTAGGAAATCCACCCACCTTGCTTGCATGACATTTAAAGTGGGCTAGCTAAAATAATTAGTCAGGCTATGGTGGTCTATCAATAATAAGAATTTCCTTCCCATGAGATAGTGCCACCACATTTTCAAAGCGTGAATCATGGCTGCCAACTCCATATCATAAGCGAAATATTTCTGCTCATGCTCTTTTAGTTTCCTTGACTTGTAAGCAATTACTCTCCCATATTACATCAACACGTCTCCTACACCTTCTTTGCTTGCATCAGTGCATACCACATAGTCCTTACTAGGATCAGCTATGCTCAAAATGGGTGCAGTGGTGAGAAGATTCTTAAACTGCTCAAAACTTCTTTGGCATTCCATGGTCCATCTCAAAGCTCTTTCTTTTTTCTATAAGGAAGTGATAGGATACACTAATCTTGAGAATCCTTCTACAAATCATCTGTAGTAACCGGATAATCCCATGAAGGACCTGATGTCTGCCACATCTTCCGGTACGGGCCGTTCCAGTATGGTCTTTATCTTTTTTGGATCCACTGCAATCCCTTCCTTCGTGATTATATGGCCCAGATACTGTATTTCCTCCTTCAATAAGTCACACTTGTTGAACTTGGCATATAAGTGGTGTTCTAGGAGGGTTTGCAACACTAATATGAGGTATTCCTTGTGCTCTTCCATAGTGAGGGAATATATTAGTATATCATCAATAAATATCAGCACAAATCTATCCAAATATTGATGAAATATATTGTTCATTAAGCACATAAAAGTTGTGGGGGCATTAGTTAACCCAAAGGGTAGCACCACAAACTCGTAATGTCCATACATTTTTCTAAAAGCTATTTTAGCGATGTATTCTTCCTTAATCCTCATTTCATGATACCCTGATCGCAAATCAATCTTGGAAAATACTGTTGCACCTTTCACTTGGTCGAAAAGTTCATCAATCCAAGGAAGAGGATACTTGCTTTTGATTTTTAGTTTTCTCAACTGATAATAATCTATTCACATTCGAAGGGTCCCGTCCTTTTTCTTAACAAACAAAACCGGAGCTCCCAAAGGAGACACACTGGGATGAATATAGTTTCTGTCTAATAGTTCTTCTAATTGCATTTTTAACTCTATCAACTTAGGTGTGCTCATTTTGTAGGGCACTCGGGATACCAAAGCTACCCCTGGTATCAATTTGATAGCAAAGTCTATGTCCCTTTTTGGTGGCAGTCCGAGAATCTCCTCCAGAAACACATCAACAAATTCTTGTATCACAGGGATGTTGTCCAATGTAGTTGTTTTATCTTTTGAGTTAGCATAGCCCACTTGGATGGCATAGATCTGACACCCCTTCCTAATGCATATTGCTAATTGAGAGGGATTTATTTGCCGAACCTGTACTGCTCACTTAATCCCTTTCATCTCTTACCTTACTCCAAGCTCATCTCTATAATAAATAGTCTTTATTTTGCAGTTGGCTAAGGACCAATGTTTTTCTAGCTAGTCCATACCGATTAGAACATCATATGAACCAAGGGGGAGCACATTCAAATATTTCAACACTGGCTACCTTGCCATGTTTAGAGAGCACTTATTGATTTTTATAAGTACTCTCCTCTTGGCCCCTATAGCCAGCTATAGTCGCCACAGATTCTTGAATTTAATTGGTTGCAATTTATAATGCTCTATGACCTTAGGACTAATATAACTTAATGTGGCTCCAGGATCATTTAAAACAGTTACAGTAAGGTCTGAAATTTTACCTTTGAATTCCACCATGGTCGGCTGGTACTCCGCTTGATGATCTTCCAGGGCCACATCAATCCATGGTAAACTCCATCCTATATCACTGACTATCGATGCTTCCTGAATTTGGGAAACTTGTTCAGTCCCTTTTCTTTGAGGATATTTTTTAACGTAATAAGGCGCACCACAGCCCCAAAACTACATAGGAGGCCTTGATGTCCATTTGCTGTCCAACTTTATAGGTTGTTCACTGATTCTAGACTCATTGGTTGGCTTGGGCCTGAGCGAGTTTCTCTGTATATTTCTGCTGCTTTGCCCCTTGTCAAAACCCTTGTTATTACTACCACGATTTCCCTTATTGTTTCTAGCCAACTTATTAGTTCCATTATCATTCCATATTTTACCTAGAATTTCCCCCTTCTGTTTACTTTGCTGGTAACAAATTCTAGCTTTAAGAATTGCTTCATCCATTGTCTTTGGATTGTCAAAATCAATCCTTTCCCGCATATTCAAAGGTAAACTACTAATGAACCTTTTCACTTTAGCTTTTTCTTATCTAATATAAGGCACATAATGAAGAAATGAAGTAAAATGAGTGATAAATTCGTCCATGGTTTGTTGTCCCAGTCGCAGGTCATGTAATTCTCTTACCTTTTCATCATAAAAATGCTCAGTCCAGTATCTTTCCTTAAAGTACCTTTGGAATTTCTCCCAGGTTATGTTATGTTCGCTTACTCCTCTTACGATCTGAACTTCTTCCCACCACAGGGTGGCTTTTCCCTATAATTGGAAGATGTCCAATCGTGCCTTCAGGTTGTGATTGTATTCATATAGCTGGAAGTATTTCTTCATATTTATCAACCACACCTCAGCTGCTTCCTCCTGTTCTCCGTAAAAGTGTGGCGGTTTCATCTTACGAAATTCCCCTTGCAACTCTATCCATTTGCTTTTTTATTTTTGTTGTTCGGATGCATAATCAGATCATTCTTCCCTTCCTTCTGACTCTTCAGCTTCTATGTGGTGATTCTAATCTTCTGACATTCTCTGTTGCTCAACACTAGGATTCGCTGGCGGCTGATTCTGTCTATCGGACAGGCTCTTTATAATCCTCTCATGTTCCATAATTAACCTTGCATTATCCTCCTGTAACTGGCCCATTTCATTTTTCAACTCTTGTACTATCTCCAAAATGGCCAGGTTTTTATTGCAAGCCTCCTCTCCAATTTGTACCCATAGCTCGGGCTTATTCTCAGGACCAGTTACAGGTCCCTAACCCACTACGAACCTGTGTGACACACTGTCTGTTCTCCTCATGCTGTCAGTCTCTTGTTTCCTGTACTTAGCATAAGAAAAGCAATAGGAAAAGAAACAAAGGTCAGTGCATTAACTGTTTCTTTCCTAAATTTTACTTGAACTCCTCAAGAGAGATGGAAATAAATGGTATGTACTTTTATCTATCTATCAGATTTTTTTCTTTCAATTCCCAAAGGCCACAATTTTCCATAAATTTGGCTCTGATACCACTTGTCATGTACCTACTACAAACACATCAAATTAAAAAATTTAGCTTGTTGACTTATATCAAAGTTATCGTTGTCCAGATGTTATATATGATACCACCTCGGGTTACAATACATAGTTCCCAGTGCTTGGAAAACTTTCCAATAAAATGATAGACTTTTGCATTAAAGTGACACCGTACCATCCTCCTTCAAGATTCACATGGACTTTCCACCTGGCTTAACATTTATCCCCTTCTCTGTCATGGTGGAATGGAAAGGGCAGGAGTACCAACAACATTTATGCACCTCAGGCTCCTCCAGTCATCAACGGTGGAGATTTTGGTTGGCCAATCCAAGAGTTGAACATCAAACTAAGGGTTTTGTACTCGTTACCCTGGCGGTATGGTTCATTCAACTCATTGTTTCTTGATGCTCGATCCAACACCGCTTTGTATTCCATTGTGGTGAAAACTATCTACAATACTATGTTTACTGCTCAGGGTTTTAGTTCAGTTGTTGGGCTGCCCAAATTTCTAGTGATTTATATGACTTGGGCAAGTATTGGCCAACTTTCCTCTTTCTTCCATTACTCATCTTTTCTTTGGAAATACACAACTCATGGTTGTAACAGTTTTCCTTTGTTTGTTTCCGGGATGAGAGAGGAATGGGCGCAGCCAAGGAATGCTGGCTCGAATCAAGGGATGCTGACAGCTACTCGAACTGTCTACCTCTTGTGCAGACCACCGGGTAAGAAAATATGGTTCTGGGTTGAACTTTCATGGAAATGCACTGTATAAGAGCTTCCATTGCAAGGGTTATGGACCTTTCTCTTTTTTTTTTTATCATTCTAGCTCCGGAGGTATTGCCTATCGAGCCTGGAGCAGTGTTATTCTGTAGCCTTACTTCATGGTTTCATGGGTTATGAGGCCACGACTATCCTGGCCTGAGGCTTGGTCACTTGGATGCATTTTCTAGCTTGAATCAGCTTTAAATATCTCAGTTGTAATTATGTGAACATTTTCTTGGGTCCTTCTGTAAACTGTGGTGAATTATCTGGGGTCGAGCCCGTGTAAGTTATTTGATTGTTGGTCAAGTTTTCTTATAAACAGTTCAAGAACATTTGTGCCAAGCTAATTGTTGGTTAATTAATTTTTCCTTAGAATTGAGCTGAGTCCTTAAGACTTTCGACATGAATTTTTGGAACTAAATTTTGGGTTTGTATAATTGTTTTCCAAATGATAAATCTAACTGTTGTTTACGTTCTCAGCACTAAAACTACTGATGTACTATAGTTCCACTCTTTTATTTTATGACGGACATAGTTCTATACGCATGTTCTTGTATGTGAAGCAATAAGTCAGGGTTTATATAGATGCCAACAAATATATTAGAATAGAGTCGTTTATTTATTTGAGCATCTAGGTTTTTCTTGTATGTCAATAATACTCTGAGCTTTTCTCAACGTTGTAACAAGTCACTCTTTTGTCTGTCTACTGGTTGAAGTATCAGCCGTCGTAACCCCTTCAAGGTTTCTTCCGGTACTTCCCTAGGGTTTCATCCTATGATATTGTAGGGTTTCTAGCTATACACTATAGGGTTTCCTCCTATATAACTATAATAGGAGAACCTCATTTTGAAAGGTCTTCCAAATATCGTGCCCTTCTCTCTCTTAATTTAGTTAGAGATCCAATGTGTATTCATACTCCTTGACCCGCAGGCTGCCAAGAAAGCCTCCATCGCCTCGGTCTTACCTTTCTCATGCGACTCTGTCATGAGGTTGTGCACGCCAATAGTTTACTATAACTCGATTCTGGTCTTCTTGCCTTGATTTATATGCAAACTAGAATCTGCAACAATGCCAGGTTCGAGTATCGACCCCATACTTGTATTCTTTCCAGTTTTATTATTTTCTTCTTAATAGCGTGGCAGCATTTCTTTCAGTTTAAACAAGAATTTCATAGAAGGATAAAATAATGGTTGCGCATGTTTTGTTTTCAAGCACTATTTGCCTACACTTGTCATTTCGTAGTTCTCGAATATGCTCTTATCTTTTCTGTTTGTCAAGCTGTTGTAATAAGAGTTCGGTTTGCTTCCTATGGCTGTATTCACTATCTCTGAGGTGTTTGTTTGATTAGTACCACAGACCCTAACTTGTATTTCTAAATTTTCTTATTCAAGATTGTTTCTGCATAATAAATATTGTTTAGTTATTTGCCTTGTATTTAGAAGAAAAGTAAAAGAACTATTTCCATCATATTTTTCTCTCCTAACTGCAAGAAATAAACCAGACCTCTACATCTTGTTTCTGAGCAGATTACATATAAATTATTTAACAAATTATCTAACAGATTATCCAAGTGATTTTCCTTACATACCTGGTCTCTTCCTGGTGATAAAGACTCTTGAGAGGTTCACCTGGATTCTCTGTCGTTTTCTTGTCCACCCAACCATGAGATTCGTCCTTCAAGACCAGAATATCCCCCCTAGCTCTCTTGTAGGATCACTATCTTCTGCAAGAATGCACTTAGTTCTTGGTTATCTAGTCATCACCAGAATTAGCCCTCTGTCCTCCTCTACCTGTCCCTACAGTGCATATTTTTGCCTCTCCCCACTTCCTTTTCTCTGGAAACCTTTCCAGTTAGGGGAGGTGGTTACGGTTGTAGTCTCAGCAACCATCGTTTTCCAACTTCCTCCTCAGAAGTTGCCAGCATTTTCCAAGAAAAAAATTTAATATATTTCCTTAAAAAAATAATAACAAGAATCTTAAATTTCAAATAGCTAACAATGTCATATTTAGTTTTATATTTTACCATAGTAAAAATCAAATATTGACATTTTCTTCGGGTATCACACTCTCTCCTTCTATCTCTCTCTCTCCATCTCTCAATCTCACTCCAACTCTCTTTCACACTCCCTCTCTTTATTTCTCTCTACCTCCCTCTCCCCTCTGTCCCTCACTTTCCCTCTGTCCCTCTATCCATCCTTGTATTCCTTCCCATTCCCTATCTCACTTTGTTCCCCCCACTCTCCCTCTTTCCATCACTCTCTCTATCTCCCTCTTCGTTTTCCTCTCTCCTACTCTGTCTCCATCTCCCCCTCCCTTTATCTCTAACTCTTACTGCTTTCTCTCACTCTCCCTCACTCTCTCAATCTCTCTCTCTCTCTCCCTTCATATTTCTCTCTCCCTCTCTATATTTTTCTCTCCCCCTCCCTGTCTCTCTTTTCCTCTCACTCGCACCTTTCTCTCCATATCTCTCTCTCCCTCCTCTCTTTCCACAGCACTCTCACCCCCCAACCCACTCTCTTTCTCTCTTTTCCCTCCTCCCCCAAATCTCTGTCATACCTTCCTACTCTCTCCCTTTCCTTCTCTACCGGAGTTTCCTCTAGTCCCTCTCCTCTCTCTATCTCTCTCACACACACAAAATATCTCATATTTTCTCTCCCTCCCCCTATATTTCTCCCTTTCACACTATCTCCCTCTCCCTCTCTCCTTGTCACACTCTCTCATACTCTCTCTCCCTCTATTCCCCACTTTCCCTTTGTCCCTTCATCCATCCCTACATCCCTTCCCACCATGCCTCTTTGTCTCCTCCCCCTACTCTACCTCCTTCCATCACTCTCCTGGTCTCTCGCTCCATCTCTCCACTTTGTCTCCATCTCCCTCTCTCTTTATCTCTTCCTCTTCCCACTTTCTCTCACTCTCACTCACTCTCTCACTCTTTCTCACTCTCTCACTCCCTCCCTTGCTCTTCCTTCATGTCTATCGTCCCCTTTGTATCATTGTCTCTCTATCTCCCCCTTTGTCTTTCACTCCCTCTCCCACCTTTCTCTCCCTACCTCTCTCTCTCTCCTCTCTTTCCCTGACACTCTCACCAACCCTCACCTCCCCACCACCCTGCTCTCTGCACTCCTCCCCTAAAACTCTCTCTCCCTCTCATGTCCTATGCCACTTTCTTTTTGTCCCTCTCTCTCTCTATCAACAACCCTCTACCACCCCAACTTTCTCTCTCTCCCTCTCTCCCCCCTTGCCTATACGCTCCCTTCTGCGTCTCCTTGTCCACATTTCCTGCTCTCTCTCCCTCTACCCTTCTCTATCCCTCCCCTCTCTTTCTCTCTCGTTCACACTACCACCCTCTCCATCTCTTCCTATTGTACTCTCTCCCACTCTCTCTCTCTCTTCCTCTTCTCTCTCACTCACTCTCTCACCACTCCTCCATCTCTCCAACACCTCTATCTCCCTCTATCACATTGCTCCTTCCCTTTCTCTCCCCCCATGAACTCTCTCTTTCTCTCTACCTCCCTCTCTTTCTCTCACCCCTCCTTCCCTTTCTCTCCTATGATCTCTTCCCTTCCCTTTGCCACTAACTTCTCTCTCTCCACCTTGCCCCTCTTCCCCCGTCTTTCTCTTCCTCCCTCCCTCTATCCCTTCCCTATATGGATGTCTCTCCCTCATTCCCTTCACTATGTCTCCCTCATTCTCTTCCCTCTATATCCCTTTTTTCTCCAACTCTCTATCTCCTCCTTGCTCCCTCCCTCTCACTCCCTCTAACACTTTCCCTACAAATACCGCTCTCGTTCATTAAGTTAAGATAGAAAAAACTTCCAAGTAATTCAATTTCAATATAATAAAATTGATAATAGCTTCCTCTTCTCCT
Source organism: Pinus taeda (assembly GCA_000404065.3). NCBI lineage: Eukaryota > Viridiplantae > Streptophyta > Pinopsida > Pinales > Pinaceae > Pinus > Pinus taeda. Next base: position 15,214 of record APFE030929961.1, read on the forward strand.
TTCTCAAGAGTAAAATAGATATGTAATTTCTAAATATAAATAGATTGAAATTAACAATAACATAAATACATAATAAAAATTTGAAATTTATATAAATAAATAATATTAAATATTTTTTTGTTTTTTTCAAATAAATAAAACTAAATATAAAAAAAATATAATAAAAACTATAAAAATTCAATTCGTATATAATAAATAAAAATTTCAATCATCATTAAGTTTTAAATCTGATTAAGCTCTAAATTGAAGCTAATTGACTGATAAAATTAATGACCAATTCCCAACAATCTTTTAAAAATATATTTGTTGATAGTTAGTGTGTGAAACCGGAATTAGACTTAAGACTCATGAACTCATTGCTTCATAATTAAAAAAATACTAACAGAAAATTAAAATATCAAATTAAATTTAAAGTTATATATATCTGAAAGATGTTAAATATTTTACATATTTGGATAAAAACCCTTGATTTAAAGTTATATATATATATCTGAAAAATGTTAAATAGTTTACATATTGGGATGAAAACCCTTGATTTATAGTAGCTTCACCTTTTCTAAATCCTTGTTTATAATCTATCTCAAATTCAATTTGTTAATTTTTTTATTTTTTTTTAATGGTTTATGATATACTCAACTACAAATTTGATGTAAGATGTTTCGCAGGGTTTTCGATTTTCATTATAAATAAGAGGAAATTTGATTGCATAGCTTTCCATTATTATTCTATAAAATGACGTGGCAGGTCATTCAAAAGGCACCCGCCCATCTCAAATAACAAAAAATTTCAAATAATACAAAATCTCGCGAGATTCATAGCATTAGAAGTGACAACCAATCCTTCAAAACAAATCTACTTATTTTAAAGCACCTTAACAAGCATGGTAAGAAATAAGCAATACAATGCAGCGTGCTGCTGTGGTTTCTAAATAATCGGAGCTTAATATTCACAAGGAAACCAAAATTTATATGTATAGAATTGACGAACAAGGGTGGTATTTAGATTTCTATTGTATGAATATCGCTTATCAATTTAAAGAGTACGATAAATGATGACCATATACATACTAAGAGGATAATTCCAAGTGTGAACCAAAAGTTTTAAAAAGAAAAAAACAACTAAATTTTGAAGCACTTAGCGTAGGTTTTCACGAACATGCGCGACCGTAGACAAAAATGTGTCCGAATATTAAAACAACAGCATGTGCAGCGATAGATGTGAAAGAACCATTTAAACAAGAGCATGGAAAAACATGGTCTAGGTGTACCTGCGCAATTTGAACGTGATTGAAGGTGTTGGTGGTGAATAGCTCCCAAATGCAGCCCTGCTTGTAGCAGCAGTCTATAGCTAGACGAAAACTAACGTGTTTAAGTAGTCAAGAGCACAAGCAAATGGCCAAGAAGTTAACAATACAAATAGACCAATACAGAAGAAGAAATGGTAGAAAAATAGTCCATCGTTCCAGAGGAACAACGCCAGAGAATACATATCTAGCCTGTTCCCTGCGCTGCACTTCTCATAACTCCGAATGCTGAAGAAGGGATGGAGTTAAACCAAGGAAGGGTCTCCTCCATTCAGTGGGTGGTAAATAAGGCATGTTGTGATTTTTAAACTCCACCTATATATCTGTCACATCTCTTGGATACCCCGTACCATTTCTACTAGAAATCTGGAAAGTTCTTTATCCTCCTACGGCTTTATATCAGAACCCTTGGATCCTTTTGGTCTCATATTTATCATCATAATTAAAAAAGTCATTGAAAAGTCTCGTCCATTCCTATATATCTGTGACATCTCTTGGATACCCCACACATCTCTTGGATACCCCGCACCATTTCTACGAGAAAGCTGGAATGTTCTTTATCCTCCAACGTCTATCTATGAGAACCCTTGGATGCCTTTCTTGTAATCAAGGTCTCATTCTTATAATCATAATTAAAAAAATTGCTGAAAAGTCTCTTCCATTCAATTGGTTGTAAATATGGCACGTTGTGAGGTTCAAACTCCACATATATATCTCCTATATATCTCTCACATATGTCCCCATAACAATATGATTACAATACGATTTCGGCTGGAGCGTTATCGGATTGAGAGATATTTATAATTACAAGTTGTTTGTCATCCAATTGCTATCTTTGAGAACCCTTGGGTGCAATTCTTGTAATCAAAGGGTGCCATTCTTGTAATCATAATATAATTAGAAACGGGTCAAATGTCTTTTCCATTCATTGGCGGTAACTATTGCACTTTGCGAGTTTCAAAGTTCACCTATGTGTAACTTACACATGTCCCTATACATATATAATTTGGCTGTAGTCTAACTAGCTTGAGGAATTGACTGGAATGTTATGAAAATTCTAGTTATATTCAGAGAAAACCCGACAAAGATATTTGTAAATCCAAATTCTAATTGTTAAACTTCAAAATTTTAGGTGTCCTAGATGTTTTTGATGGTGTTGAATTCATTTCCACTATCAAAATACAAACAATTTCTATACAAGATTTCTGGAAAAAATTTTGTCCGAATTCGAGCTACTTTTGGCGGTCCGGGCAATTCCTCTACCTCATTAGACGACCCTACAATTTCAGCTCGAACACTGGAGCAGTGTCGGATTGGGAGATAGTTATAATCTCTCGGGATAAAATTTCTTCATCCTCCAATGATAATATCTCAGAACCCTTCGATTTCGTTCTTGTAATGGAGTGTTTCATTCTTATAACCGTCCTTGAGTGCCAATTTAATTGTGATTGTGAAAACATTGTTAGAACACAACTTCTAGCTGTTAAATGATGTTTCCAATTTAAATTTAAATTGAAATTCGCTATATATTAAGTAATTTTTTTATTAAGCAAGAAAAATAACATATTTATATTAGCAATTGTTCGAAAGGGTACAAAGGTATACCCAAAGAATAGAATATTTGGAAGATCACCTACTCAACAATAGAGTCAAAAATAAACTCATAACTAGATTAAATCTACAGAGCAGAACCAAGTCATTCTATACATTCCCACTTCTTACCATAGTTTATATACGGTAGATTGTTGATGGCCTGGTTGTTTCAGATTTTGGATTATTTTAATTTTTTTTTTTTAAGAAATATTAGATTTTAGTTAATCAAACACAATGTTTGATCTTATTCCAAAACTAAAACACAATTTATTTTTCCTTTTCATTCTTAAGGCAATAACAAATAAGATCATATGCTTTCAAGTAGCATCTCTCTTTAGTCCTATGCATGAAATCAAATCCTAAATCCAACAAAACTTTAACCTCAGGCTTAACTTTTATATTTGAAAAAGAAAAACTTATCATAATTGAGTTATCAATTAACATGGAGGAGAACCATCATCACCTTTATTTCTTTATATTTTCTTCACATTTAAGAAAATTAAACAATTATCCCATTTTAACACATTTGGGTTTTAATAGAGAACAAAAAATGATCATAATAATTAGATTTAATTCTACATACAAAAAATACTTCATTATGCTCCTGAATGTCTCGTTTGTTGAATTGGGACTGGATGGGGGCAAGGGGTTGGGACAGAGAGAAATTCAGGTTATGAGAATATCTAAGATGTGAATGGTGGCAAGATTCAACACGATTGGAGAAGTTATGCAAGGATATTACTCCACTTAGGAAATGTATTCTCATGGATGGAGTGTGTTGCAGTTTCACTGGGATTTTTCATTCTCCTCTCACGCATGGGGATCATAGGAATGGGTAGGGAAGGCTGCTGGCTGAATGAAATTTGTATGTTCTACTTCTTGGCAAACATAAGGGGAAACGGTATGGTAGTGGTAATTTCTATAAAGGTAATTCCATTCTATGTCCTAGAATCATTCACGAAGGATTGGGCTCTATGGATGTCAGGGGCAATGAGGGTAGAAACCTAGGCCTCCAGGGGAGTGAGTAGGGGGTGGGTGTCTAGGAAAAGAGCCCTTCAAAGCTTGGGAATTGGTACGTTGGGAAAGTTGGCCAGGTCAGTGTTAGCTAACACTAGGAACAAGGGATGTTTTGTAAAATAGTGAAGGGATACTTGATCGATGAAAGGGCTCAGAAGATGCGAGGTCAGGGTGAGTAGAGAAAATAATGGCGAAGACGCAGTCAGGGGGAGAGGGGATGAGTTCAGCCAATAAGGGGCACTAGGAGAAGGAGTGGGGCTCCTTTCGAGTGGGATTTTAGGCCTTTGGACCTGTGGGAAACCATGCAATTTGTGGCTGAAATTGTGGCCATTATTGGCATATGGAAGGGGGCATGCAGGGGTGTTTGGGGCAACTTAGGTGGGTGTCTTTAACACTCATGGGCTTTCAATAAGCTACATGGGGGGAAGAAATGTTAGATGAACAGAACCATTGGCTATTGAAAATTATGAAAATAATGGTTTCAAATTCTTGGTTTCTTGTCCCTGAAGTAGGTAACTCCCCTCAGAGGAAGAAAGCACTGAAGCTAGTTCTGGCCTGCTATCATCAATAGGTTATAAGGCTATGTGAAAATACAACAATGACTAGTATAGGGAAAGATGAGGGTAGAGATGAGAGACTGCTGGAGAGTAAGGTTGAGGGTGAGCCGAGCAAGGTTGGAAAATGCAGTAGGAGGAAACTAGTCGAAAAACTGATCCAATAAACAATGGTTGCGTGTGTGGGTGGCACCAAAGAGGAGATTCAACGTCTCATTGCTCAGTGGGAGGATGACATCAATAGATTTTTGAAAGTGGGGGAAGTGGATGCGGAAGGGAGGAAAGTATTGGTTCATGATTCGGGACACACTCAGGGTAGAGATAAACAATATAAATAGACTCTACACATGTACTATCTCCATAAATGCCTCCTATAGAAGGAGATGGAACAAATCTGGATGACCGTTATTAAGGAATTTCCATACTACAAGCAAAAATTTCAAAATATCCAAGCCTAGATACAAGAACAGGATGGTCATATCGACCGAATCAAGATGATGTTCTCCACCATGTTCTTAGTGACCGAGCTTCCCGGATCAGTATGAAGGACCCAACCCCGGGTAACTCGCATCGACTAATCAGGATAAATAGGAGGATGAAGTCATAGTCTTTTTGCTTAAGTTTTTATGTGGATAGGATTTACTTTCCAGTTTGTAGAAGTTTATATATATAGAAAGACAATTCATGGTTGTGTACATCATAATCAAGTATATATAGCTTGGATAGATAAACTAATTATTTTTTGCTACTAGATGTTGTATAATGCGATTATGTGGTCAACAAACCTCGTTTTGCCAATAAGCAGGTTGAGATCACCTAAAGGGTAGGTTGAGATCACATAACCAGGCTAAGTGGTTGTAACCTCCTTGCAAATATTATAATGAAAAGGAACTATCTACCAATCTTAAAAAAAAAAAAATCATGAAATTTACATTTAGAAAAAAACTATTATGAAAATTATTTTCATTTTCTTAATCTAAATAAAATTGAATTAAGTTAAAATATTTTTATTATTACTTTTTTCTAATCAAAACCAATTAAATTAAATTAAAATATATTTTTTATATAATATATTTTTAAATTGTTAAACTTATTTTAATGATTCAAATTGAAAAAATATTGCCATTCCTACAATTCTTATATTTGTGAATATCTTTAAACAAAAATAAATTCCATATCTTCAAAATTTTATCTACCAATCTTTAAGCTGTCTAATAATTTAATCAAAATTAGTAACTCTCGTCAAAATAAAGTTTAATTTTCTTATTAAAAATTAAACTTAATAGATATTTTTAAATAAATATTTAAATTCAAGTTAAAATATGATGATTTTTAAGTCCACTTTGGTAATGACATAATTGGTATCTAAGTAAATTTAAATATTTGATTAGATAAAATAATATTTATTGCTATTTATATGTAATTGTTAATTTTATAATTTATTTTAATATATTGCTAATTTAATACCTTTTATATTTAAAAATCAACTTTAAATAGTTATATAAAATATTATTAAAAGTTTTAATACTATAGGTTATACCCATAATAAATATATATTTGGGATGCTTTGTGAATAGAATATTTTAAGTTTTATTCTGAATATAATAATATAATTGTTTGTTGTTTTGTTTGTCGAGTTTCTTTCTTTTTATATATATATATATATAATATATATTATATATATAAAACACTTAATCACTTTTATTAAATTATGAAATCAGAAAAAGCTATAAAATTAATCAACAAAAATTTAAAAGTTGTAGAATAACCTTATTTTTATTAACTAAAATGAAAATTTTTATTTTTATAAATAATAATTATATTTCTATTATTTTTTTTAATTTCCATTTAAAAAAATATATACTTTATGGAAATCATTCACATTCTCTTAATTTAAATAAAATAAAGATATTTTTATTATTGAAATTTTTTTAATTTCAAATCAAATGAAATTATTTTTTCATTTAATATATTTTTATAATATATTTTAAAAAATTTATACTTATTTTAAAAGGAAAAAATATTATTACATTGGCTAGTATTTCTAAACTAGAATCAATTCTCTATCTTCAAAACTTAATCTATCAACATTTAACATATCAAAATCTCTATTTTCAAAACTTAATATACCAAGATTTAACATATCTCATAATTTAATGAGGATTAATGAATCTTCTCTGAACAAATATGTCATTATATTTCATATTATTACAAATTTTGTCCAAAGAAAGTTAAATTTCCTTCCTCATTTATTACTTTATATTTTTTTTCACTTGTTGGTTCATGGATACCCTGGTCAGTGGGTAGCCGCTACGTCCAGGGGTTTAAATCTCTGAGTGGACGCCACCAGAAGGGCATCAACACCCCTCGGCTACGTCCAGGGGTTTAAATCTCTGAGTGGACGCCACCCGAAGGGCATCAACACCCCTCGGCCTATTTACTGACCTAACCCCAAGAGCTTTCGGGATTCGACCCTGTGACCTCCCATTGGCAGGCACTTGATTTGACCGATTGAGCTAACTCTTGGGCTCAGTTATTACTTTATTTTATATTAATTATTTTCGATTTTTTTAATTTAATATATAATTTATAATATATATATATATATATATATATATATATAATATATATATATATATAATATATAATATTTATATATAATATATATATATATATATTACTTATTTAAATAGTTAAATTCAGAAAAAATAGTATCACTTCTACAATTCTTTCTTATGTTTGCTTGTATATTTAGAGAAAAAATAATTCCCTATCTTTAAGATGCTTCAAAACATTGAAGCTCAAAGGAACTATGATAGTAGGAGAATCGATTGGGGATTATGTGGAAGAAACTCTTCAGATTCAGAATCACCTTAGAATGGAGATGCATAAGAAATTCTTGAATTAAGGCATCAGATGGAAGAAGGAAGAAAAGTTGAAGGAATCATGAAGAAGAAATATCTTGAAAAGGAAGAGCAACATCATGTTGAGATAAATATTCTAAAAGATAAACTAGAAAAAACGGATAAGATCTTACAATTTCAATATAGTGCTGAGATCTTGTATGATACTATTAGTAGTCAAAGGTCTCCTGCCATCAAAACTGGTCTTGATTTTCATGAATCTATTGAAGGTGAATCTAACTCACAAGCTAAGGCAAGGAACTCTAATGTGAAACCTAAAATGCTCAACAAGGAAATTAGAGGTCAACTCCAGCTACAACCAAGGAAAAAAATTCTACAAAGAAAATATTTCACTCCTAACTATGCAAGTGATAGTCGGTCATTTCCCCAAATGAATAATATTGAATGCTTCATAAGACAATCTTTGACATGTTGTTGCGAGATGCGAAAGGAGAATGGTTCAAGGCCATCACATAGAAAGATCATCAGCTTGCAGGTACTTTAAGGATATTTTTTTTCTTACAATATGTTTGGTCACAAAGCCATTGACTGCTATAGAAGAAATATGAAACATGTAAGATGTTATGCATGTATCAAGGTTGGAAATATAGCAAAGGAATGCTGGAGAAAACTTTGGGCCCCATACGAAAAGGAGAAATCATCATCACACTCGAAGATATGGAAGAAGAAGGAAGTATAGTCAGAAAAATGTGGCATGGCACAGTGTACAGACATAATAGACTCAGGGGGAGCTGAAAGTGTGGAACCTCATTGTTCTAAATCTCATACACAAGTTTCATAAAGATAAGTAGCATATATATGTGAGTTCAACATTTCATAGTCGCGTATATGTTAGTTTGAGGAAAAGTAGTGGGACAAACTCAGGAAAAAGGGTCTGATATGGTTCAGTCAATTATTTATTCTGTTTAATGATTGTTACATTCTGCTGATGATGCGTGGAAATGTGTTGGTACTCATAATATGTTATTTAGAAGTTCTTTTGATCCTCACAAGTTAACTTTATGTATATCTTATTGATCATGACGCTTTGATACTTCTTGCTGATATATGCATGATCAAATCTGACAGTGAACAGGTGGAACAGGTTGAGGGGGAGAGCATGTTATGCTTCTAATAAAGAATTATTGGCATTATGTTTAGAATTCCTTGTTATCTAATCAATGATGATGATTCTTATATAGCTAAATGATTGTTATTCCAACAATTAGTACATAAGTCGGTCAACCACACGTTATATATTCATGTAATTATGCTAATCGCCATAGTTATAAGGTAATTATTAGGCTTAAGGAATATATTTAAACCCCATGGAATATGTTGGAACATTCATAGTATTATTTACATATTTTTCCGCTAAAATATTCCACTAAGATTTTTTGTTGTTGTTGAAATATGCATGTAATTATTTTTTTTAATAAATAGCCACAATATAATTTATAATAAAGTTATAATTTAGTTAATTTTTATTGTTATTTTAATCTATGAAATGTGATAGGAATAATTGGGTACCCATTTTGATGGTTACCTGCATTGAATTTTCTTTGTAGTTTGATCCATTTAATTTATATGGCTTCTCTAGTTTGTCTTAATTTAATGTTAATATTTTCTTTTAACTTAAATTGGAAATAATTTCCAAAATAGATATCCCTATAATTATGCTATAGTAAGAATATCTATTCCATACTTATAATTTAATTATTAGATTCATCGTAGATATTTCAACCCCATGGAATATGTTGGAATATCATGGTAATATTGACATATCAATGATATACCCTATTAATTAAATTATCTCAAATTATTTAGTTCAAGAAAATGGCATATCAACACAACATATTGGGAATTTGGTATTTATAAGCCATGGTAATGTAAGAAGAAATGTTTCCGTAATAATAGTGTGGTGAATGTGCATGGACAAACATATTTTTATATATTATATATTTTTATATATCATATATTTTTAAATATTATATATTTTTGTACATTATATATTTTTATATATTATATAACTCCAATAATAATAATAATAATAATAAAGATATAGTTTAGTTAACTTTCATGAAATTTTAATCTGGTTAATGCAATATGTATAATGGGGTTAGTGTTTTTCTTCTTATCATAGATTGATGGATATAGAAATTTTCAATCCATTTAATTATATGGTCACAATAGTTATAATAAAAGCAAAAGATCATTTTATAGTCAATATATTCTATATATAATATATTTTAAATTATTTTTGAAACAATTGTTTTAACTAAATTGAGAACAAATAGAGATTATAGCAACATTTTAAATAAATCTCAACCTTATATTATTGACTGATATTAAAAATATTAATTATTTATTATTGAATCTCTAGCTTCAACCTATTGATTATTGATAATTAAATCAAAATTATAGAAGTCCTATTATAAAGTATACATATTATCAACATAACAAAATTAAGGAATCATAAATATGTTTTCCAAATTTATTTATATGTATTTCAGATTTGAAAATTATGTATTCCCATTTGTTTAATCACTAATATATGTATATGTATATGTATATGTATATGTATATGTATATGTAGATGTATATGTATATGTATATGTATGTATGTATGTATGTATGTATGTATGTATGTATGTATAGATATATTTGTAATATGATTTTTTTAATATGTATATTTTTTTGTTTTGGTGCTTTGTATTGAAATCTAAGGCGTTGTCGATTCAATGCAATTGCTTTCACTAACTTCCAGTATACAACATATAGTCTATAAGGTCTTTTTTTATTACAATTATGCAAATCTCAAATGCATTCCCATTTATTTATTTAGGAAGGGAATTTAAAGGATTATGCACATATTAATGTTTCTATAACCTCATTTTTCATGAAAATCCCCCTTCGAATGAGTGTGAGATATCAAGACACCTTCCATATGATTTGGAAGAGAATGATATTAAAATATAAAAACATAATTTTTTTTTTTTATGGTTATTGATAAATTAATAAATATATTTTAGGAAAGACATTAAAATATATGGAAATCTAATAAAATAGATATACACTCAATGGGAAAGGTAACACTTTTCATTAAGAAGAATATAATGGTTCAACAACACACATTGTTTAGGATATGTAACACCTACATCACCTCCTACTACAACTCTTCTACTAAAAATGTTCACATTTTTATTATCTATGTAAAATTAAAAATTCCTTCACTTCTCCTTGTGATCAATAGAAGCCATGAAGGTGAAATAAACTTGGACATGCATAAAAAAAATTAATGAAATAAAAGAAGCATCCATTATTTCTTTCACTAAATTGTGATATAATTATATTTAAGCATCTTAAATTGTCTTTCATCATTTCAAGGGAAAAATATCATGAGATGTACACACCCTTCATATTGACAATTTTCATAGTACTAAGGCTCTCAACATGCAAACATTAAATGACCCACAACTTTATTCCTCATTACTTATTCTCCATATGTTTGTTTTATTCAAAAATTTCTTGTGTTATTGTTCTCTTTTACTCACTTAATTCTTTTATATATTTTCCACAATTGCACCATGTTTTTTGTTTCTTCTCGAAGGGTTCTGTTTAGTAGCAAAATATTTCCAGGATGTAAATTTATTTTAAAGCTTATAAAGCTTGTCTAATATTAGTACTCCCTAATATTTATAGTGTAAAATGTTTAATGTTATTTTCGTAAAAATATTGATATTTCTAATGGTTTTTAATTAAAATAATTTTAAAGTATAAAATTTGGGCAAATAAATTAAAAAAATGTGGCAAAATTGACAACTATTTTTTATTTTTTATTTTGAAAAACCATGGAATATTAACCCACTCTAAATGTTACACTGAAAAAATTTCTCTACTACGTGGAAAGTTATCTGGCTTATTTACAATGGAATATTGTTTATTCTACCAAGAGCTCATAGACTATCCATCAATATTTTCTCATTTTTCACTTTACTTAGTCATGCCCCTTCCTCTTCAAGGGTGATTTACTTATGAAGGAATGAGAACTCAACACATTTCCTTTGTTATACATAATTACTTTAAGCATTAAATATGTTAATTGAGTACCGTACTAAATATATGTGTGATTTACGACTTCCTTATTTTTATGTGTCTATAGCTATGCATAATCATTTTTAACTTCTTATTTATCTCATATTATTGTTGGGATAAATTTCTCCTTGTTCACATTCGCTAGTACTATAAGAAATCTATTGTTCCTTGTTCACATTCACTAGGAAGGCCCCTTTATTCATGTAGAAAATTTGGACATATATATTTTAATTTTTGTGGTCCTATGCATTTTCCTTATGCTAATGAAAATAAATGTATGAAGAATTGTGTTGCTGATTACACTGGATTATGTTGGGTGTACTTATTGGAAAGTAAATCTCAAGCTTTTAAAACTTTTATGGATTTTCATGTATGGATTGGATATGGAGTGTAATCACATATTGGCTCTCTTCATATTGTTAATGGAAGATAATGTACTCTAATGAATATGAAAAATATCTCTGCAAACATGGGATTCAATCTCAAACCATAGTTCCATAGAATTCTCAACAAAACTATGTAATTGAAAGAATGAACATTACTATATTAAATATAGTTCACTCAATGCGGTTTTTGAAAAACATAACATTGATGTTTGGGGATGACGTGACTTTATGTGCTTTGTATGTGAAATACTTATGTGCATCTCACACTCTTAGAAAAAGACTCCTTATAAAATGTGGTATGGATGAGATCCTTCGATAATCCATCACAAGGTCTTTGGTTCCTCTACATTCACTTATGTTTTTTATAGTATAGACATTCTTGCATATTGTATATATTATTGTAAGATTTTACTTCTAATTTTGTGGTTGCAATGTCTCATATGTTGGTTATGGTTCCCTCAAAGCATTTCAACACAATTTCTATTTTCCTTAATGATTTCAAAATGAACTACCCTTCATACATGGAGATGCTTCCAATATTATACAATCTTTCCAATATTTTGAATCTATGATTAAACTATGACTTGATTCTCATCTCGATATAATTTTTATTTGTACAAGAATATATGTACAATACTAATGTTATTCCCTTTACAACAAGGTATTGAATTGAAGGATGATATCTATATTACTATGGTTAGACTCTACTTATCTCAAAACGCTCTATAACGTTCTTTGCCTCATTAACTTAGAGTGGTTCCAATCCAAACTAAGGAATCCCTTTATTGTGTGTGTAGGTTATTCTACGATAAAGTTGGGTTAACTTGTGACATTGTTTTAGGGTCAAAATTCATGCAATTTTTTTCGCCTACGCTTTGGCCTACTTATCCAACGCTTATTTTTTACAGGGTTTCAATGTCAGTTACGATTTTGTCTTGATGATGGACACAAGGAAATTAATGTTTTTTGAGTTTAAATAAAACCCATATCTAGCTAGGGCTTTCCCCAAAAGGCCTAACACTCAAAACAATGCATTTATATTGATTTAAATACAATGGATTTACCCTCTCTTTGTTAATGAGAATATTTAATTGTGAGAAAATAGTTTTGGCTGTCTTACAGCCCCAATAATGTAAATATTTCTTTTTATTCATAAGAACAATTTATACAGTCTATTTACTTGCTATTGTGTGTAATGAAGTGATTCCATCAAAAGTTTACAATACTATAATATTTATTCTATTTATATTCCATGAGTACACATTAGACATTCATGTCAACTCTATATATTTTTTTTCTGCATAATGATTGTATATAATTTACTATTACTATCATTTTCTTTGAAGAAGAGAATACGTAAATTAGGAAAGATGAGTGTTGAACCCTTGTCATGGGAGTTTGAGAAGGTTGTCCTTTAGGTCCTAGTATTAATTTACCCAAGGCTTCTTGTTCCATGGCCAATTGATATGATTGCAATCTTTTGACCTATATAAAGCTAAACTAAGTATACATTTATTTTTCCACAAGTTAAACTATGTAGAAATTTATTTTTCTTACCTGCAATAGTTATTTTCTATAGTATCTTACAAGAAACTATATTTTTAGTGGTGAATAAGGGTTATTGTGCCTCTTTATATATTTATCCATCCAAACAAGATTGTTTAATTTTTTTATATAATATCCATTTGCATATTTTACACATTCAAGTGTATTATTTCTTTGTGCATGTTTATATACTTATCCATCCAAACAAGCTTATTTAATTTATTATATATAATCTCCTTTTGCATCTTTGTGCACATTCAAGTGTATTCTTTTTCAAAATATAATTATCTAAGATTTTCTTGTTGAAATAAATTAAACGGTATTGCATTCCTCAAAAAAATAACTATGTTTCTAAGTAGTTCCCCTAAAGCTCTAACTCATACTTCTAAGGATATAAAATAGTAGTACACTTCCAATTTACATTTCCTTGACCCTTAGCAACATCTTGCTACTTTGCCAGTATGAGTACAATCATTCTTTCACAATATACCATTATATTTTATCCAACCCCTTTTATCTCCAACAATCCTTTTAAGTGAGTTTCACCCATGACATTTTTATTTTGTGTCATGTGTTTTCTTGGTGGTCTGCAAAACCAACAATTCAACTCTAGCAAAAAGGAGAACTTTTTTATTTTACTTTTTTTTTTTTATCTTTCTTCTTTTTGGGCATAACTCTTTCCGTGTGAATTAGAAGTCTAATCACATTTAAGCCTTTAATAGTTTTTCACGAATCATAACATAGAAAGCCAAATTTTCTTTTATATTAATAAAAATAAATATTTACACTGTCATATGCCACATCACTTGACCCATTTTGACTTGTTAGGGGCATATTCAATTAAAAAGGTCATAATATAAATTGACCAAGGAATCCTTAACATGTTTAAAAAATAAAGTTGTATATTTTTTAAAATAATTTTATGTTTACTTTGAAAAACAATTTATTAAATTAAACACAAATATAAATCTAACCATAAAAATTCAACTCCAGATTTGTATTTTTGAAATATATTTTGATTAAAATATTTTTAAACAAAATAAATTGAACATAAGTGAGTTAAAATACAAGATTCAACTTTTTCCTCCTTTTCATATGATATTATGTATGCGTAAACTCATGACATAAAAAGGAAAAAAATAACACAACAAATAAAGCCATACTAAAAATTAAAAAGCAAATTTTAAAATTCTATCATTATAAAACATCAATTTCTAGCTAATTGATTTCTAAAGTATATAATTTCTTGCAAATTATGATAAATGTTTTTTTGGTAAAGGTTTTTATATGTATTGAGTAGTTGTCCTTGCAAAATGTTTATTGTCATAATCATTTGTGATGTCATAGTTACTCTCATTATCGAAATATATATTAATTAGTAGATGTTATGATCATTTGTAGAAATAAATGGGATGTTATTAAATTGAATATCAAACAAACATTATATATGTGCAAAAACAAACATATACACAAAATTAACTATAATCACAAACATTTGAAATTCTATCATAAAACATAAAATTGTAATTAATTATAATAATATATTAATTAAAAATAACTGTGATTTTAAAATACACACATTGAATAGTGGTGGTTACAAAACAAAATACATTTTCATTCATGATGTCATGGTCATTTACAAAAATAAGTGAACTTTTACTAAATTGAGCATAGATAAGCTATGCTAGCATTCAATTCATTTGAAGTGTAATTCTTGCATTCGATCATATAGATTATTTGTATCAAGTTATTCTAATAAATGTTTTTTTGTGTTCAATAATTTATAGACGTACAAACACAAACAAACAAACCATACATACAGTAAATAAACATAACATCTAAATTAATATCACCAAGGAAAACATGGATTTGTAACTAATAATCAATATATATGATTAGAAAATACCCCAAAGATAATCATAATGCATACTAAAAAAAATTTCTTCCATAAGCCATCATGATGTTATGGTCATTTGCAAAAATAATGAAATTTGTTAAAAGCTAAATGCTAAATCTTGAAACTATATAGTTTAATACACATTCATTCAATTGACTTGTAATTCGTGCATTAT
Organism: Pinus taeda; assembly: GCA_000404065.3. Classification (NCBI taxonomy): domain Eukaryota; kingdom Viridiplantae; phylum Streptophyta; class Pinopsida; order Pinales; family Pinaceae; genus Pinus; species Pinus taeda. The sequence goes on from APFE030929961.1 coordinate 30,682, forward strand.
TATATTTTATGTGTTAAAATCACTAATTAAAGGTATGAAGTCAATAGGAAATTTGGGCAATGACCTTCCATATGGGATATTCTAATAAAAGCCTTTCTTGTGTTTTAAAATTATACACAAACAAGGGCATAAACAAAGAAACACATACATTTCATAAAATAAAAACACAAACATTTAAAATTCTATAATCATAAAACATGTGTAAGTAATTATAAAAATCATATTAATTAAAAACATTTATAAATAATTGTGCGTTAAATATTGGTGCTTACAAAACTTCAAATTCATTCATGATGTTGAAAAAATAATATTTTATTAAA
>APFE030929964.1:0-10113 GCA_000404065.3 Pinus taeda
AACATAATTCTTATTTCAGTTTTTAGAAAGTAAGACACAACTTCCAATACTTAATAAATCACATACAATTTCAATTAATTAATAATATGGTAGTATTTATATTACTTTTAAAACCTGAAAAATAAGATGATGTCATTGAATCTCAAGGCTAGTAAAATAAATCGAATTTATTATTCGAATATCATCCACATCCCTATCAGGGAAGGATACCAGAGTATGGTGTCCATAAGTTATTGCTCATAATTACCAAAATTTGTACTATTTGAACTATCTATTCTTATTATTAAAATTGCATGTTGCATGAAACATAATCAAAGTATATCGTGCCAACCTATAGAGAGAATGAGAGTCCAAACATACACAACATAGTTCTCTTTCACATTGTCCAAACAAAATTAATTTGTGTGGAAGTTCACGTACTAAGATTTGGTGTCATGTAGAGTGAAACAATAAAACAATAATAAATGATTTAAAAACCATTCCAAAATCAAATATTGGTAAAATAACCAAGGATCCGAGTGTATAAAATTTTTAGTAAACGTTATAACATATTACAAAGCTTATCTTCTTTCAAAAATTATCACAGTCTAATATTTTTGGCAAAAATAAAAACTTTAAACTACATAATGCAAATGGATAAATTATAAAGTCTGATTTCCCGAGAATGCACATAAATATTACCAAGGTTATAAAATATTAGCAACATTATAAAATATTACCAAGGTTAATGTCTTTCAGAAACCAATACTTTTGGCAATAATGAAAACTTCAAACTATATATTGCAAAGGAGGAATCATAAACTTTTATAGTAAAAGTTACAAATAATTACCACACTAATTTATCTCGTAACATTTTCTAGTAAAAGTTACAAATATTACCACACTAATTTACGTTTTCTAGTAAACGTTACAAACGTTACTGCACTAATTTACCTAGGAATTTAGACTTCTGTGATTCATAACATTTGTTTAGAAACTTTTTGGCGAAATCACATAATTGATCATTTATCGACGCGTTTCGAACCAACTAGTGTGGTTCATCGTCAGGACTAATTTACCTTTTTCTAGTAAGTTACAAAATTTACGGCACTAATTTAAGTCACAAACTAGTAGGTATATCACACATTAACCAAGGTAAGTGCAACACACCAATATATACACCAATCAAACTAAAAAGTTATCCACCATTGCATTTAATGATACCACACTCTAAATTAGCATATTGACATTGGTAAAAAAAATTAAGTAGAGATATATGTTCTTCTTTTCTGCAAAATGAGCGTTATATTTCAAAAAATACTTTATTTTTAGCAAAAAGAATAAATGATATATTTCAAGAGAAATTTCTTTCTTGCAAAAAGAATAAGTATTATATTCCAAAGAAAACAAGAAAAAACAATGTGTGTGGTTCTTTCAAAGCGATGACTTCTAAACTCTGAAACAAGACTTTGTGTAGAACACTATTATTAGATAAAAGATAAAAATATCACCTTTAAGGAAACCAACGGACTAAAGGAGGATGTGAGAGACTACGAATATGAACATCATCTCTTCCAAATATAATTTAGATGACATGGTTTATTTTTTTCTTCTACATTTTTTTTACTCACAGACGTAAATTACAATCTTAAATTGTAATCCTTCTTCTTTCTTTCTCAAAAAAATTTAACAAAATAATAACTTGTCTTCAATATATGTTTTCATAAGAAAAAATGAAAAAATAAAGCAATATATGCTTTCATAAGAAAAATGTAAAAATAAAGCTGAGAGTTGTAATAAGAACCATACACATGTAATCGATAGAATACATAGGGTCTACAATTAACACTACCATGTTGTCAGCTCACAACCCACTTAAATTATATAATTACTATTTGGAGCTGCTATTCACCCATTATTTAAAACAAAAATACTTTTAGAATGACATGAACTATTTAAAAGGTAAACTAGCTACATCTTCATCCAAGAAAGGTTAATTAAAGGAAAATATAACAAACAAGAAATTTTACCTGACATTCAACTACTTATACTCAGTCATCTTTCCTCAGCAGTTCTATTTGCCTACTCCAATAGACCACTCAGTTTTACCACCTAACCATACCCAAGGGGAACATTTTTCCCTGGAACCCTCGAGCCTTATGAGCTCACAAATAGTACCAAATTCAGCAATAGTGAGAATCATTGTGCAAACTAAGGAAGTTATCTTATCTTTCCATCAAAGAGGAAAATTATTGGGATTTTTAATTTAGGAATTTAGTAGTAATTTTGGCAGCACCTCCCTACTCTTCCATGTATCGCCCCCTCCATTGGGGAAATTCTTCCAATATTTATTAGCATTGAGTGGAGCGATACCTCACAAGCTTCATGCAAAAACTAACTTGTTTTTAATTTATTATAATTCATATTGTTCACCACCCTCCCTAAGGTGGAAACATCTCATTTTTTCTTAATTATTTAATTACTTAAATTATTTAATATTGACCCCCCATGTGTCCTTTCGAGAGAAAATTCTATTATTGATTTTTCAAAAATAAGTGATTAATATTTTAAAATAATTTTATTCAAATGACCCTCTAAAGAGGGTGAATTGGAATTAATTCATTGAAATTTTAACTTGTATTAATTCACCTTGTTGATGTACTCCCTTAAGTGGTGTTTATTTTTAGTCATAGAATAGGGATTCCACACCCCTATTGTACACCTCTCTCGACTTGTTAGGACTCTGCACCCTTGCCCTGTACCTAGGACTCCACGTCCTAGTAGAATCAGAACTCCATGCCTTCATCTATTACAAAGATGCAAGACTCCATGCCTTTATTCTTTAGAAAGTTGGGACTCCACACCGTAATATTTTCCATAGACTCTCATCTATGCTTCTTTGAAGCTCCATGCTTTTCCTCAAGGTGCTAGTTGTGACCTCATATGCATCTGATGATCTATTAGCAAGGTCTTGTTTCCCGAGACATGCATGCATCATAACCTTGTTTATTAAATTCAATCACATTTTAACCAAATGTATACATGACCTCCGTGGTCATTTATTATCTGAGCATCATTCTCGACAAGTAACTAAGTTACCTACAAATTCCTACTAAATACATGGTTAAGCATACATAATCATGTAATTCATAGATCATCAACAAGATTATGCCTAGTTAACTACTCCCATAGTAGTTTTTTTTCGTGTGTCGCAGTCATACACCATCATTCATGTCATGCACCAAATTCAAAATAGGATGCAAAAAGAGAAACATCTATAATATGCACTTAACCAAAATACACAACCATGGATATTATCATAAGCATGCAAAAACCACATGACTCAAACCAAGTATATAGTGTACCATCATATACATAAGTCAGACATATATAATGTTTATACACTCCATCAAAATCACCCACTAGGTGTCACCAAAACTAACTAACCAAGAAGGGACACTACAATGTCCAAAAGTGAAGGCATTAAAATAAGAGGTAGTATATCACATAGACCCAGTTTATGGAGCAGTAGTAGCAATGAGTCCTTGAAGAAATGTCTAAAGAGAAGAATACACAGCTAGATTTTGGCCTTAATAGCAAGTGATTGCATGGGGAGGAAAATGTAACATTATAGCCCCTTACTATTAATGTCAAAGGGCGAGAGACTATGATGGAATTTGCAGAAGAGAGAGAGTCGTTCGTGGCCCATGGATAAAGATGTGTGGAAGTAGCATGAGGTTTGGCCATCAAAGTAAAGATAAGGATGAAGTGTTGCCATCAATGCCAAAGGGGGATATTTTTGGATCATTGGCATTGTCTGGATGGCTAGTGGCCTAGAGAAGAAATCTGCAAGTGTGTTGGCATTGATGTCAATAGTTGTGCTGGGGATATATGTTTGGCAGTTGGCATTTCCTAACTAGTTGCAAGAGTGTTGGAATTGGTGTAACCAAGGCTTGCATGGATACTTTGTTGATTAGTGGCTGTCATTGATGTCAATCCAAGGAGCACCAGGGGCTACCCCAATCTTACATGGGCATTTTCACCTGAAAAATCATTCCCTCTTCAGTCAAGGATCTTCTAGATGGATTCTAATCATCAATACGTTTTTGTTTATATATGGAACACCATTTAGTTCTTCAAGGTTTGAGAGATATTCATGTTTGAAGCTAGTAACCCAAGTTAATGGGCTAAAAGCCCATGGGGTTGTGGCATATCACTCATCATTGGTTGTGGTCATTGAATAGTCAATAATTAATAATGTTTTATGCTCCTAAACACCCTCCAATGTTCACTTTTTGAGGACCCCCTCAACTCAAGACATTTCTATAAATAGTGACCCTCATATCCTCCTCTAGCAAGCACTTTCCAATGAACTATCTTGTGAGAAGACCTCTGTAATTTTTCGGCCCTCATGATTTTCTAACATAGGATCTATTCCATGGAGTTTAAGGTTTCGTTGAGATATAATTAAGGCACAAAATTATGGTCAAGTGTGAAGGTCTATTTAGAAGCAAGTTTAGAGCCTTGGATTCTAGGATTTCGCTGCTTCAAATAGGTCATGATGGGAGTTTGGTTATAACATTTTTTCTATGAAGCTTAAGAATCTAAAATTGAAACCCATGTGAGCTTAAATATTGATGAACCTCGTGACTGAATTTCAGATCTTGGTTCATAATATTTTTGGAGATATGATCTAAGGATTTTAAGGTGTTTGCAGGCTCCTGAATTCCATGTCAAACAGGTGACCTTTGGACAATCCTCATAACTTTCTCTCTGAGAATTAGATTTAAATTTTGTAAATAATGATAGAAAGAAGAGAGATTGTATTTTTTTGGATATCGTTTTCAGGCTAAAGTTCAAAACAGTGACATGTGGTACTTCATAAAAGTTCGCTCTACTAAACTACTATATAATCAGGTCATCATGGGAGATTGGACATAACTCTTTATTTGAAGAATCCAAAATCAATCTGAGCTATGGGTTTCAAAAGAGGACACATAGGGATACCATAGGAATAAATTTTAGACCTTGGAGATCCGAAATTACATAGATACAACAGATTAAATATCGATCTCCTAGAAGGCAAGACAAAGTATGCATTCTAGGATCACTGCAGTAAGGACCACACATCAATAGTCAAGGATAAGTATGCTACAGAAAGGTATGTATGATTAGTGTTTTCATTTGAATTTTGAGTATCATCTCTGACACATTTTTTTTAGAACAATGTAAGTATATTGTTTTGTATTTGTTTGGATCTTGCTCGTTAATGCATGTGCAAGAAGGGTGACAGTTTAGAACAACTTGGACACATACTAGAAGGACATGCAATGCAAAGTAACATTACTTGAAGCAAGCACAACAGTACCTTAGAAATTGCAAGTGATCCAAGAAGCAATGCCGAGTCAAGTGTCGGGTCTTGTCAAAAATCCAATGCTCTAAAATAGTCATCATTGTAGATTTGTAAAAGATTCATCATTGAAAGAGTCATTATTGTAAAATAGTCAATCTTCCTAGAGTCAAACAGGAATTCTTGAGAGGTATAGGAGTCACTGTTGGGATGATGTCATGGTTGGGTTGTAGGTCATAGTGTGATTGGTGTTCATTCAAGTACAATAAATTCATTTTAAATCAGATTGTATCATGGATCATTGTCCCTAGTACAGGATGATAAACTCATGTCTCACTTCTGATCATTATAGGGTGGCAGGGAGGTGCTAGGTAGGTGCATGAAGTCACCTATAGGTTGGAGTTTGTGAACACATTAGGGTGGTAGGTTGGTCTAGTTGTTGAGGCATCCATTTAGTTGAATACTGAAGAAACTAGGGCATTGGGGCATCCTTCCAGTGGGATTTGGAGAAGGCTGATTTTCTAGAATTATAGGAAGTCGTAACTTTCATCTCAGTTGGAGCTAAATATTAAAGAATTTATTAGAAAAGTGTTCGGTGGTTTTTGAACTGGAGGGGGTTTCCACCTAAAATTCTTGTGACTGTTGTCTTATTTTGCTTACCGTTGTTATTGAATAAACATTAATAATAATTGAATATTAACTAATGCTCTAAAAAGATTTAAAATTACTAACTGCTAAGTTATAAGGATTCACCCTCCTTCTTAGTATTTCCCACAATTGGTATTAGAGCTTGGTTCCTTCAATGTCAGTCTAACAACTGAAAGGAGATCATGGAATACACCAAGAATAAAGTTCCTTTTTTCAATGTAAATAACTATGCACTTGGAGTGGAAGAATGTAGGTTCATTTGTTGGCACAAGGATACGAAGTATGGGAAATTGTTGACAAGGGATTCACACTGACCTTAGATGAACAAGGTAAGACAAATATGGTATATGATGCAAAGGCTAAAGATATTATTATCATTCAGTTTATATAATTTTTATATCTTAAGGAATTGAGTTGTAAAACTGCTAAAGAGGTATGGGGTAAGCTTGAAAATATATATGCAAGTGACTCAAAGGTGAAAGAAGCAAAGCTTCAAATTTTTAGGGAAAATTTTGAGCAACTCAAAATTAAGGTAGATGAAAATACTTCTACATACTTTCAGTTTGTTGATGAAACAAAAAAAACATCTAAGGTTTGGGAGAACCTGTCGACAAATTTTGTTATGTCCGAAATATCCTCAGAAACTTTCCAGCAAGATTCAACCCAAAGGTATCTTTCTTGGAAAATAGATCGGATATGACCAATCTCAACAAAGATTAATTTCATGGAATTCTAATGGCATATGAAATGAGGATCGAAGAAGGGGATGACACATCTCACTTATAAACAACATTTTCCACATATAAGAAGATTAGTAAGGACAATTAGACTCTGAAAGGGAAAACTTGCAGTTGTGAAGATGAAGAAAAGGAAGAAGATGAAGAAGAATTTTCAGATAAAGAATTTGCCTACTTCACACAAAATATGAGAACCGGTACGGGAAAATCCAAAGGTAAACTTCCATTGATATGTTTTGATTGTGGTGAGGTTGGGCATTTTTCGGCTAAGTGTCCTCACAAAAATGGGGTTGTTATAATAGGAAAGAAAGGTACTAAGAAGTTCAAAAACAAAGGCAAGAAGAAATGGTTTAAGAAAATTTTCTTCTCCATTGAAGATAGCTCCTCATCTGATGAAAATAGTGATAACGAAGATGAAATAAATAGAAGAGTATTGTTTATGGCCAAGCACAATAAGCAAGAGGCATTTGATGAAGAAAGAGATGAAGAAGAAGAGATGATTGAGGTTGAATTTCAAAACAAAGTGATCAAGGTTATCAAAGAGCTCCAGGCTGAGAAGAAGCATGTCAACACTCTTGAAGATGAATTAAAGACATAAAGAGAATATGTCCTAAATCTTAAAATCAAGTTTGAAGAATACAAACCAATTAAAGAATCACTCAGTAAAGAATTAAAGGAAAGCAACAAGGAAATAGAAGCATTGGAAGCTGAAATAGTCTCTCTACGAAACGAAATAAAACATGGAAAAACCCTTCAAATCTATGCTAGCAGCTCAAAGGAATTGGAATAAATCATCAGCAATAAACAATCAGGCATTGACAAGACTGGTCTTGGTTACAAAGGAAAATTCGAAAATGAGTCAAGTCCTTCTATGACAACAAAAGATGATGGATATGTAAAATCTACTAAGCAAGCATACCTCCCAGCTAAATCAAGAGATCAAGACTCACAGGTTGAACCTTGGAAGACAAATCCTCGAAGAAGATTTCCTCCCAAGGTATCAATGTATCTTTTATGGTCATTGTTATTCACGTGAAAGGTTTGTACATAGAGCTGTAGAATGTCGCACATATGTTTGGAATGAATATAGTCCAGGAGATCTTTCAAAAATATATATTCAAGAAATCATCATAATATCAACAGATTTGATCATTTGAGAGATGATGTTGAATGCTACAAATGAAACAATTTTGGACAACTGGCTAAAGATTTCAAACTTGGAAGTTATTTAAAGGAATTCTCGCAAAATCAGAATGACCAAGTATGGAAAAAGAAGGATAAAAAGTGTTCTCTCACTCTCAAGGCTCAAAGAAGCAAAAATGTTTGGTATGTTGACAATGGTTTCTCAACACATATGACTAGAGATAGAAATAAGTTCATATCCTTGAAGGAAAAGAAGTATGTAACAATGTCTTTTGGAAATGACGGGTCTTCAAATGTCATAGGCACAGGTACGGTAACACATGGAATCAAGGAATATTAGCGAAGGATGTGTTTTTGGTTGAAAATATGAATCACAACCTACTAAGTGTTTGACAATTTTTCAATCAAGGACACACGATGTTATTCAACTCTAAAAAATGTGAAATCAAGAAAGGCAAGTTTCTTAAAATTGTGGCTACAGCAAGCAGACCTCCAAATGACATATATATTTTGGATCAGACACCTAAAGGGTGCTTTTTAAAGAAGATGAAAGTTTTTTATGGAACAAACAAATGGGACATATAAATTTCGACAATTTGGTCATGATCAACAAAAAGGAAGCAGTAAGATAAATGCCTAAAATTTCAAAACCTACCAATACAATATGTGATCTTGTCGGCACGGAAAATAGACAAAAGTTGAGTTCAAGACAAAAGAACACTTTGCATCACGTCCATTCGAATTAACACATATTGACTTGTGTGGTCCTATGAGAACAAAAGGTTTAGACAAAGAATTATACTTCATGCTAATGATAGATGATTAGACTAGAATGGCAGGCATCAGCTTCTTAAAGAAAAAGTCTGAGGCATTCGAGTGTTTTAAAATCTACAAGGAATTGCTCAAAAATGAAATTGATTTGAATATCAAATGTTTGAGATCAGATAATGTTGGAGAATTCATTTCCAATGTATTTCAGTAGTATTGTGAATAAAATGGAATAAAAAGGCAATTCTCAACAACCAGAATACCACAACAAAATGGAGTTGTTGAAAGAAAAAATAGAACCATACAAGAAATGGCTAGAACAATGTTAAATGACTCAAAATTAGATGATAAATTCTGGTTTCAAGCAATAAATACAATTATATTCATTATAAACAGAGGTTTTCTCAGGAATAATTGTAACATGACTTTGTACAAACTATGGAAAGGAAGACAAGCTAATGTCAAATACTTCAAAATATTTGGAAGCAAATGCTACATCAAAAGAGACGATAAAAAATTGTGCAAGTTATATTCTCATGTTGATGAAAGTATTTTCGTTGGTTATTCACGTAAAAGGAAGGCTTATAGATGCTATAATCTGAGACAAAAACAAATAGTGGAAAACATAAATGTTACTCTTAGTTTGTAGGTTTCTGTGGAGTGGTTTTTGAGAAACTGAATTCGGATGATCCACAGAGTTCTTCACTCTTTTGTCGACGTTTCGAGCCTATACCAAGACTCATCATCAGGACTTTTGAGATCAGTTAAGGACAATCAAGAGCAACTGCAGCAAAAAGGTGTGTATATCATCAACTGCTCTTGTGGAAAACAATATATAGGAGAAACTGGCAGGTCTGTGAAGATTAGGCTCAAGGAGCATAGTGCTGACATTCGTAAAGAAAGAACTCGCTCCTCAGCCTTAGTTTAACATGCTGGTAAAACAAACCATCATATTTGCCTAGAAGACACTAAGGTTATTGCGAATGAAAAACACCATTTCAAGCGTAAAGTTCGTGAAGCCATTAAGATCATTAAACACCCTTGAAACCTTAATAGAGATGGAGGCTTGGAAATTAGTAAAAACTGGAATCCTCTGCTCTCCCCCATGGATTAAACTTTCCCTCCCCTTCCCCCCTTCCCCCGCCCATCTTCCCTGACTATAAAAATTCTAACCCTTTCATCTAGTTGGTTCCTCAATAAACAATAATATTAAGCGGCTTAATTAAAATCCTTCCCCCTTAACCTAAAAACCCTTACAATCCTTTGAAATAATATTAGATACAACAATATAATCTCATATTTTAATAAAAATAAATAAATAATATAATAATTAATTAATAAGTTAAATATAATACTATTAATACTAGTATAATAATATAACAAAATAACAAAGGTAAACTTATATATATGTGATAAAAAAAATCATTAAATATAATAATCATAACAAAATTCATATTAACTTAATATAATAAATCAATAAAATCATGA
>APFE030929967.1:0-11417 GCA_000404065.3 Pinus taeda
CTGAAGAAGCTCTCTTGTAAATCTGTTTCTGGTTAATAAAGGAAGACTTTGGGGTCCATATCTTGCTGGTGTTACTCTCTTGAAATGCTGTGAGATTGTTTAATTTTCTGCATATGTTATTTTCAGCCGTTAATAATAACTTTTTGTAGAGTATTGTGAGCACAAGTATCTTGTTCATGTGCTAGGGTTTGGGTGCTGTTAGGGTTTCTGAAGTAATGGCAGGTATCTCCATTACTTCCTGAGATCTAGCAGCATTTTGCCCTCTTTACTAATGGTTGTTTTGAGCTGTGCAGAAAACATTTTTTGAAGGAATTTTGTGGGCGTTCGGGGAAGTTCTCGGCTGAACCAGCCAACTCCCACAAGCATTTTTTGCTGAACCCAGTCGGATTTGATCCTGGGTCTATCATTCAATTTATTTTGCATGAGAAAATCTTCTGAAGTTCTTCACAGTGAAAATCTCAAAATCTTTATTTCTTTAAAATATTTATGTGCTCACTGCCTAATCTGGCTGCTAAGGGGCCAAAACTTTGTAAATAAATGTAATTTTTTTTTTAGGGTTTTATTAGTTTTTATTTGTTTCCAGATTTTGGTTGCTTGTTTCTTTATTTTCAGGATTGCAGGTACAGGTTTTCAATCTGCTGGGGTTTCATTATTTACAGGAGGTTTATTTGGGCTCCCCACTGATCTGTATGCTGCCAGGGGATCACTGTACTCCTTCAGCTTTCTACATTTCCACGCTGCCCCTCTGCCTACATCCCTTCTCCTATCTGCTGCTCTTTCTTTTACGTTGCCATCATCTTCCCCGAACCCTCATCGTTGTTACCTGTCCATCGCATGATATTATCACGCCTTTCTCAGCAAGCCACAAAGCCTGCGTCAGTCCTCTCTCCCTCACGTGATCTCCACTACTGCTTAAAGCTGCGTATTTTCTTCACAATACAATACGCTGCCTGCTGTTTGATTTCCCACGCCTCTACCTGCAAAACTGCGTGAGGCTGCCGCTGCTTTCTATACCCCTACCGCCGTCCAATCACCTGAAGCCGCAAACCTGCAAAACAAGCATTAAAACGCAAGCATACGTGGTCCAGAAAGCTGTGGGCACATTCAAAATTAAAGGGACGTGTTTGATCTGTCCGCTGTCCAGCGTGGGCATTGAAACAACAATTTGTGCTGCATTTGTCACCTATTCCCTCTACCGCTGCCCTCCATTAAAAAAATCCGAGCGTTCACCTGCAGGAATGCTCGAGGGTTCGATTCGATCAGCCCAGGACCTGCGCTATTAAAAAGACTGGAAACTCCTTCTCAACCTGCAATCGACCTCCATCTGCAACAGCAAAACGAATGGTCAATGCTGCGTGGAAAGCAGCGTACCCATACATACTGGCGAGACACCACTCAGCTTACAGGTATACGAGCGAGGAAAGGTGAATCGGCGATGAAAATAACTTGGTGCAGCTGCACGATGAGGAGGCGGCAGACACTACCTGCGTGCTGCGTCCCTTCGACTCCATCAAACTGCTGCTACTCACCGTCGAACTCTCATAACCGCGTGTGAGCTTGATTGACTCTGTTCATCGTACGTTTTCAAGTTTGAAATATATAGCCGGAATTAGGTTTTTAATGAGTCGTGGAGGTAAGCGTAGGTTTGTGTTGATTTAACATAGCGTAGGTTTAGAATCAATTTCATTTTGTTTTATTTGTTAGATGTTTAGGTTTAGTTATGATATAGTTTATTTTTTATTACTTTTCCATTGCATTTAGTTATAGTTAGTGTTTAGGACTTTTCATTTAAATTTAAGTTTCCAATAGATTTTTTTTTTTTTTTGGGGTTTATTTTATTTAAAAAAAAAAAAATAATATAATAATAATAATAAAAAATATAAAAATAATAAAATCAAAAAGTTCAATTTTATTTTAATTTTGATTTAGGATTAGTTTAGATTTAAAATAATTTTTGTTTTATTTTGATTTTTTTTTATTTTTTATTTTTAATATTATAATAAAAAATACAATAAAAAATAATATAAAATGAAAATCAAATAAAAATTTTCTTCTAGGGCTTAGGATTAATTTTAAATTTTTGTTTTAAGATTTTGTCAGAAAAGCTATAAAAAAATTTCGTGGGAAAATTATTTTTTGCCAGATTCAGTTGTTTTCATGATTATCTTTCATGTTGAGATCTGAGCTTTCAAGTCGAGACGCAAAATTGATATCTGGTTCTTGTGGTGGTTTTGGGCATTTATCTTGTCGTAGTTTTCAGTTGCTGGATGTCGTCCTAGCTGATGACAAATGATTGTTGTTCACGTTTCATGTTTCTATAATCATCTAACAAGTAATCGATTTAATAATCTCTTAAGGCACTGGTCTGCTAAAATCATATTCATCTAGTGCTTATCTTATCGTGTCTCGTGTCTCCCAACCAACTGGTTGATAGTTGGTCTTCATCATCTCACAGGGTCTACCCCACTTAGCCGCGGGAGACAGGCTTAAACGGAGAGACCGGGGATCAGGGTGACAGCCCCTGCTCTGAGCGTTGTCGTGTCAATCTGCGCGACAACATCCCCTACACCCCTTTTAGGAATTAACCTTGGATTCTAGTCTTGTGGGATCTCTTTTACTGACCATTTGGTTCCATTGATGGGATTTCATAAGAAACCCCGATTTTGGTTGCATGGTCTCTCTCCCTTATCCACTTATATTACCCTCTTTCCATTCATTATTACACCATTCATCATTTCTCCCGCTTCGGTCCTCATTCCTCCATTAGGTCCATATAGGCTTAGCTTGCGCCTTCCCCTTGCCCACTCCTTGGATCATGGCCTGAAATGAAGCCTAGAGGTTGATGCAGCTGAAAAGAAAGGTAAAAGGCATATATGGCCACATTCAACAGGAAAATGTACCACAAAATGCAAAATATGGTTGGGATAAAAAAAACATTTGGCACGTGGGCAAAAGACAAATACATGAGCTCTACCCCATCATCATGGTCATAATCCTAGTTCCTACAAGTTCTATGAGCCTTTTTCATCATATAGGAACCCATGATTGTCCCAACCCCTAGTGGGTGATGAACCGCCCCACCTTAAAAAGGGGAATTCACTACTATATCTTATACATCATGTTCTAACCCCTTGAACCCCAAGTAGTTAATCAAATAAAATCATAAAAAGGCAAAAGGCATATAAAGAAAAGTGGAAAAATCAAAGTCAGGGCACCTCATGTACCACGATTTCTCCCTCCTACACATTATAAACGCAACTGTTGGCTTCCCTCTCATTAGCTACCCTTGTACCCCAACATGTGACCCAAGGCTGCCCCTTCTCATCCCCTACTTCATTCACCTATCTATCACATGCCACCACCTTTTGACTGATGTACCTTGACTATATTATCCCCTTTAGAGGTAGAAACCACCTAGAGGATACTTGGTTAACCCCATTTGGAGTTTAGGAGACTTTGGCACATTCTGAAGCCCATGGAAGGGCAAGCCATTATGAAGTCCCCACTTGTGGTCCATGATTAGGTAAGCTCATTTACTCGATTTCTCTAATGACTTGTTGTACTGGAAGGCTAGGGGATGCATTAGATCTTATGCAGGATTGCAAAAGGTTTCCATTTGGGGTTTGGTCTCCCTATACGAGGTCCTAAGCCTCCAAAGGGCTACATTGGCATATGTAGGGTGAACGTTGAGAGCCATGGGCCTCCACAGCAGTAGATTGCACTTCATGGATCCCCACAACCATTCAAATATTGCCCATGGTTCACTTATTGGACAAGGAGGATGCACCTAATCCATCATGCCTAGACGGCCCTAGATCTACACCATACACTTAGCAGAATATCCAAGCCTTGCACAATGATGTGGCATCACCAACACCATCATCCTAGCCCTTGCAGGCGACCTACAAGCATCTTCGGTTTGTTTAGAGACCCATGAGGACACTTGTGTGCCCCACATGTCATTTCGAGCACCACAGGTTATTACAAGGGACCAACCCTTTGCCCACTGCTTTTGAGGGTCCTACTCTTCATTGTGGCACCGATGGACCTCATTAGGCCTCTTAGAGGACCCTACGACATGTATAGCTTATTATTTGACCTCTTAAGAAGCTTACTTTTTCATTTATGAGCTAGTTTGGTTGGCTTGTCACCAAAAGATAGAATATTAACACATTTTAATTTTTAGGGCTTATGTAGGTCAAGGAGGCTAAATCGAACTCCTAAGTTGTGTATAAATACAAGTGAGATGAGTTCATTTCTCATCATCACTTTGGTTTGGATCTCTTTCTAAGGATGAATTGGAGCTTTAAGGATGAGTTTTGATGTGTGGATATTGGTCTATCTTCTCTTTGGAGCTTCTTTATTGTCAATTGTGAATGGTTGGATATACTCTATTACATTGAAGTACATATTTTTGATGTTATTCTTGTTTACTTTGTCATATATGTTGGACTGGGATTTTCCTTGTTCTAGAGCTAATCGTTGCATGCATTTACTACGTAATATTGTGGAATTTGTCTCTATAATAGCCTTCCTTCAATGTATGGGCCATGTAATGTGAGTGAAATCTCCTAGGGGCAAAATTTGACCTTGACAAGCCATTCCTCTTCCACATTTAAGTATAAAAGCTGCAAGGTTGCTTCTTCTTGACCTAGAAGGCAAAACGAAGTGATCTTGAGGCCTCCTTGACTGGGAAACAAGAAATCCTACTCTTACTCAACATAGACTCCATTCTCCCAAAGATTAAGGCACCAATCTACTAAGGGTGGTCACTAAAATCCATATTTTCTCACATCCTTCCGGGACTAGCCACATTGGGATACCTAGGGCATCAATTTCTCGACAAGCTAGCCATCAAAAGAATTTGATCTCTTAGGGTCTCTTGCGTTGGCCTTTCCTCTAGTTCACCTCCAATTTTAAAGTCATCCTAACGGTGGAGTTGGGAGAAAAGTCAAACCTTGGCTTCAAGATCAAAACTTGCCTTGCCATCCCCAAGGCTAGTACCTCATAGGGTCAAGACAACATCTTCAAGTAAATTTCTTTCCTTGATCCTTTCCCCCACCTTGTCTAGGGTAAGAATATCATTGGTTTCTTCATACCTTCCTCATACCTTAGACCGGGTCCACCTGGCCCCGTATGGTCCCCCTTCTTTAAAAGATCATTAATCAAGAACCATTCGGGATACCAATTCTAACAAGGATTTTAGGGATAGAGGAACTCCTTCACAAGCCTATCCCCATAAACCTAACCCTCAAAATCCTCTCTTCTGTTAAAATTTCTAAGTATTACCTGACGCTTGTCAGAAATTTTATCTATATTCTCTAGTTTATTTCTCCTAGTTGTTAATTACGAACAAGTTATTTAAACATATAAATACTGAAATAAACACAATACAGTCTCAACCATCTACGGATCAACAGCTGAAAGAAATAGCAAACACACAAGAGACACCGTTATTTTTGGACAACTCGTCCCCGGAAAAACCCAACTTGGGAAAACCAGTGCAGCAATTATGAGGGTTATTATGCAGAGTTTCTGAGTACAATTAGGTGCCAAACCGGCATACCCGACAGAGAAAATAATCGACAGTAATACCTCCTATTCAGAAGCAAATATTCGGAAAGTCTGCCCCACGAAACCCTCTCCAGCACAATCTGAAGCTTAGCATCAGCCCTCTTGGCCACTACGTCAGCCCGAAACTCACTGCATCAGCCCTCTATGGCTCTGTACAACCTCTACAGCCCTCTGCGTCACTCCTGCAGCCTCTGGGTGGATGACGCAAGCCCTTCTGGCCTCTACGCAGTCCCTTCTGCCTCTGTGTGGCTCCCTCTAGCTGATCATTTGCCTCTCTCTGCTTCTCTGTGGGTCTCTCGGCACTATCTCTATCTCTTGTCTTGTACTCACTACCCCTCGCTGCAACTAATCATTGATTCGATTTCTCTTAGCAAACCCTACTCTAGAAAATCGAATGATTGATCACTCTAGTGTATTCTCCAACTGACCCTCAAGCCTCTTCTTATACTTTTCTTGATGGTTCTTCAACGGCCGAGATTACATCTCTAATCAATGGCTAGGATTAGATTTGGCTTGATCCATGTCATTTGGAACCTTCTAACCCAGTTTTATATTAATACCCATTAAAATTTTATTTTTCCTAAGTTTAGACTTAGGAACTCCATTAAAAATATTTCTTATTTTAATATCTCCTAAACTGGGTAGAATCTGCCAAAACCATTTCTGGGTCTTGGAGATCTCATGTGCTTTAGCCTCTCCACCAATTTGCATGGCTAGAGAACATCTGATGCTACCCCAAATCAACACTCCCTCTTAGCGAGGACTATCCTCTAAATACTCCACACTGAGCATCACTCTGATTATATAACACTGGTTCCTATGTTGATGCTAGGCCTACTTGCCCAACATCCTCTACATTGTTGCATCTTGTACTGTTTCCCATGGCTTTGCCACTGCCACTGCTCCATCCATATGGCAGCTCCCTCTACATCCGTGTTGCTCCTAGTCCTTTCTCCCAACACTGCAACCCCCTCTCATCATTTTGCATCGTGCTACTGCTAACTGCTACTGCACTGCAAACTCAGTTACTGAGTAGTAAGTAACTGATCCACCCAACTACTGACATCCCTGCCAGGCTAGAAACACTTCCAATGTTGAAGCTCCCTCTGTTGCTATCTTGTGCTCCCTCTACAATCTCTGCGCTATTGCAACACCTCCGTGCCTCTCGCATCGCTGCAAACCCCTTTGTGCCATCCTTCACTGCTACAACGTCCACCGTGCCTCTCGCACTGCTACAAACCCCACTGCGTTGACAGGGACTAATACACTGTAGCACTCTTTGTCGCTTCATCTACATCCGTTTCTACTGACATCTGTCATCCTACTACTTCTCACTTCGGGGCTCCCGTAGCAAGGAATGATCCAAGAGTTTGGGTACCTCAAGGATCCTGCCCCTCATCGCTTGTAGTCCTCATGACTACAGCTCGATGTCTCCCCACCTCTTCTCTAGAGGTACATGAGCACTCATGGCACAATCGTCATCCTCCTCTACCTCCTTTTCTGCCTTCGTTGGCGCTGCCTTGGAGTCAAATGCCTCTCCCTTATTCTTCTTCTTGAAACACTGGTTTGCACAATGCCCCAGTTCCCCACAGTTGGAGCACTTTATCTTGGAGAGGTCCTTTTTCTTCCTCTCCTCCTGCTTCCCCGCAGATGCCAGAGCTGCATCCTCTTCCTCCTATTTCTTGATCCGAACTCCTTTGTTGCTACATCCCCATCTTGAACAGTCGTTTGATCTCTTCTTGGCAAAGAGCCGCACACAATTCTTCCCAATCTGGAAAATTCTCCCTACCTAGAATGCTCTAGACAAATGTTTCCCACTCCTCGGAGACTGTGTTTATGGCGGTCCTCACCATCAACCCCTTATCCAGCGTGGCCCCTATGGAAGTCAGTTGGTCCCAGATCTCCTTCAATATCCTGAGGAAGTGATCTATCTGCTTCCCCCTCTGCATCTGGTATGACCGTAGGTGATTCTCAAGTAACATCTTCCTCTGCACGAAAGTGTGTTGATACAACGTCTTCAAGGTGTCCCACATTTCCTTTATCGTTTCCTTCTTGGCAATATGTCGGACCACGTGATCCTTAATCCCATTAAGGATTATGCATTTCACCTTGGCCATTGCTTCCTCGTACTTTTCATTGTTAGCTAGGTCAACTAGGATAGCCATTGTTCTCAAAGCAAAGACTTTGATGCCATGTCTATCTAGAATGGACAAGATCTTGGCCTTCCAGACGACAAAGTTGGATGCATAGTCCAGCCTATCCTGATTCCTCCGTCCATTCATGGCCATCTCTCTACTCTTCCTTTCGACTCCTCCAAGTCTCTACTTCCCGTCTGGAAGTTCTCTGCTAGACTCCCTCTGAGTCTCGATTTCCCTCCTGGAAATCCGCCTGCCAACCATCGAGTCGCACCTCTCTGATCTCCTATGCAACACTGATCTGGATTTCTTGGCTAGAAATCCGCTTAGGTAGCGACGCCCTCTACCTTGGTTTTGCCCCTTAGGCACTGTTCTGTCTCAGCAACAACAGCACCCCACCAGCTTCACTCCTCGCAATCTTCCCACAGCTTCCTATGCCCCAACAACTGAAGGACTGAGCCTCTGAGCTCTACACAATCTCAGAACTAGCTGAAATGCTCCCCTAGCCAACTGCGTCAACCATCCTGGTCTCTACGTGGCTCTTCGTGAGCCTGTTCTGCCCTCCTCAGCCTCTGCACTGGCCCGAACTTATGACGCAATCCCCCTGGGTCAACCCTTCTTTGCCGCTTTCTACAAGGAACAGCTTCTTTCACTCGGGATAGCTGTTTTTGCTGCAAATGCTCTGCTTCAGTTGGCGCCTTCAGCTCTCCTGTGATCTGCAATGCTCTGATACCATGTTGAAATTTCTAAGCATTACCCATTGGAAATTTTATCAGTATTCTCTGGTTTATTTCTCTTACTTGTCAATTACAAACAAGTTATCTAAACATATAAATACTGAAATAAACACAATACAATCTCAACCATCTACAGATCAATAGCTGAAATAAATAGCAAACACACAAGTGACACCATTACTTTTGGACAACTCATCCCCGGAAAAACCCAACTTGGGAAAACCGGTGCAACAATTTTGAGGGTTATTTTATTATGCAATCATTTTGAGTACAACTGGGTGCCAAACCGGCTCACCCGATAGAGAAAATAATCCGGCAGTAATACCTCTCTATTTGGAAGCAAACATTCATAAAGTCTACCCCATGAAACCCTCTCCAGCACAATCTGAAGCTCAGCGTCAGCCCTCCTAGACTCTGCGTCAACTCGAAACTCAATGCGTCAGCCTTTGAGGCTCTGCGTAGCCTCTACAACCCTCTGCATCACTCCTGCAGCCTCTGCGTGGATGACACGGGCCCTTCTGACCTCTGCGCAGTCCCTTCTACCTCTACGTGGCCCCCTCTGGCTCAGCATTTGTCTCTCTCTGCTTCTGCGTTGGTCTCTCGGCACTATCTCTACCTCTTTGTCTCGTACTCACTGCCCCTCACTGCAATTGACCACTAATTCGATTTCTCTTAGCAAACCCCGCTCTAGAAAATCGAATGACTGATCACTCTGGTGTATTCTCCAACTAACCCTCAAGCCTCTTCTTATACTTTTCTTGTTGGTCATTCAAGAGCCGAAATTACATCTCTAATCAACGGCGAAGATTAGATTTGGCTTGATCCATGTTATTTGGAACCTTCTAACCCAGTTTCATATTAATACCCATTAATATTTTATTTTTCCTAAAGTTTAGACTTAGGAACTCCATTAAAAATCTTAATTATTTTAATATCTCCTAAACCGAGTAGAATCTGCCCAAACCATTTCCGAGTCTTGGAGATCTCACGTGCTTTAGCCTCTTCGCCAATTTGCATGGCTAAAGCACATCCGATGCTACCTCAAATCAACATCTTCCTTTCCCTATAAATACAGAGTACCTTGCTTGCAAAGCAACCAAGCTCCATCCTTCAAACTTTTTTGGGAAAGGGTTTGTTTGAGTCACTCATATCCATTGACTTATCATTCATTAGTGACTCCATATATATCGGGTCTCTTCCCATTGGTGAAAGTCCGTAAATAGAAGGGAGCCTTAGCTGGGTGACAGTGGGCTAAGTCTCCATTTGTTGCCCTTGGCCTAGCATTTGCCCTTTAGGGATCCCCCTTAGGTCCCCTGCTAGTTTGAGCGGTAACAATGTGTACAGTGATGTGTGGTTTGACGGTAAGTCACATGGGCGAAGCCCGGGGAGACCGAAGTTCAAATCTCATTGAGTACAATGACCTGCTGTGGTGGCGGCTAGAGGGGCGGATTCCCCTTTCCCGTGAGTCTGCTCTTGCTAAAATCATAGGAACTTAGTATACCCGACTTGCAGGTGGTTGGTTATGCTCTTGGTGTTATAGTGGCAACTATGAGGTTTGACCCTGGGTCTCCCATAGATTAGGCTTGGCAGTTACCGATTCACCATGTGGTTAAAAAAAACAATGTGCACAATGTAAATAGGATGGTCAAACAATGCAAAAGTCCTAGAAATGCAGTTTTGTCACGTTTCTCATGAATACAATTCACAATGCCTATTTATATAAATAGCTACAGTGGGTGAATGATGCCAACTACATGATGTCATCACGATGATGACTTCCACAAACTCTTAAAGACTCATCTTTGTTTAAAAAGGTACCAAGGAGTTAATTCCTAGTATCATTTGCCTAATCCTGGGAACACAAAGTGAAACCGCTTTTTTAGTGTGACTTTATGTGGTTATTAAAGTCATGTGAATTTTTAGTCGCTTTATGAGGTCTTAAAAGTTAAAGTAGATTGTACTTTATTATATTTAAGTGACTTTATGAGAGAAAGGTACATGGTACAAAAAGTTATTAAAGTGACTAGGGAGACTCATTAATGAAGGGGGAGACATAAGAGGGGGTCAATGTAAGATTAGATCGCTGCCCTTCATCAAGGAGAGCTGAGATCTAATTTCAGCCATTGATGCTAGGGATAGGGCTTCTCATTACTATGAGACTAAAAAGGAGGAAAAAGGCAAAGAGGAGGCTCAATCTTCACGTGCAAGTGAAGAGGAGTGAAGAAGAAGTGAAGAGTCTGCTGAAGGAGAGATTGATTTGCAGCTAGGACAGTCAAGTACAGGACTGAATCCCATGGATGGAAGATGGCATGCAGATCGAGAATGTTAAGGCAGCTACAGCATTTCCTCAGTGCATGTTTTGAGGCACTTCCATTGCATTTTTGGAGGAAAATTCTGGGCATTAATTGCAGGTCAGGAAGCACACATTTCCAGGCATTAAAGGCTGGTCTGGCTGACACAAAAATCAAGCCTGATTTGACAGCACAGTATTCAAGGGAGAAATTCACTGGTGTAAAGCACGAATTTCAAGGGCCTGGTTTGCTGAAGCAAGCCACAAAATTCGAGGTCTAAAGCTAGACTGATAGGCTCAAATTTCGGGGGTCAGAGTGCTGACTGTGGCATGAATTCTGAGGTGCTGAAAGTCTGAACATTGACACAAATTCCAAACTGGTTTTCCCTTCAGGGTTTTTCCAGGGTCATGTTGACCAAAAACCAATGTTCCACCAAGGTTCCGGGACGAGGGGAGGAGGGAGCGAGGGGGCGCGGGAGCGGCTTATGCAAAAGCTCCCTACCATTTTTTAGGAAACGTGGGGGAGCGTCAAGGTCTTAAAAATATATAAATATAAAATATAATTTATTGATTGAGTCCACTATGACAATTTGGTTTGAATTGAAAAGCTGCAAAGCATGATCATTGATATGAATATCATTTGACATTATCCAAATTTATAATATCATATAAAATAATAAA
>APFE030929973.1:1731-30610 GCA_000404065.3 Pinus taeda
GATAGTTGGGGTTTTTAGCGAGATGCTTTCCCTGGGATACATACTGTGTTAATGTGTAAATGCTCTTGATGTTTTATTGTTATTGATGCTGCTATATTGATGATCAATGTAGAGGAGCTTATGTATTGTGTATGTTTTCCGCAATAGTACATGATCATGATAATCTCTGTTGAATATGTGTTAAATTATTCAAAATTTCTACAACATGAAAGTGTAAAAACAATAATGTTTGAATCAATAGAAAGAGATGTATTGTGTAATATGACAAAAATAAATATAAGTTGTTTGTATCAGCATAAAATACTAATAATAAAGCAACCCACAAAGAAAAAGGATTACAGACGCACATGTTTCGCTCAATTACCATACACTCAACTTTGAATACAAGTGTATCTAAAATTGAGTGTTGCAATTATAAATTCATATGAATAACTTTGTAAGACAGATTTATGTAAAAAGGACAATTATAAGGAATTGCATCATGATAATACAGTATACAAAGATCTCATGTTATCAGTTGATCTGACCAAGGAATTAGAATCAATGATAATATACATATTTACACAAGAGTATTGAGAATGGTTTATCTAAGCTACCCCTAGAAATTTCCTTCAGGGAAGGTGCATTAGATCGATCACCATCTCATTCCATATTTAAAAGTTAGTATGTGCATGCACTAATTATTTCCTAATTGATCATTGAACTTGGCATAGGTTCTACTAATGACCTACTCAAATTTTATCACCATTTATTCATGAAAATGGCCCATTTGGTTGTGTGTTGTGGTTTAGCTCATTGAATTATCAATGTGGTCACCTAGGTGCTAGCATGGCTTCTAAATCAAGCACAAAAACTCTAATGTGGAAGTGTTTTCTTTCACCTTTGTCTTGGTTTAACATAACTTGGATTTTCGTGTTAGAGTTGACATAAAAGTTGAAATAAATTATATATTGATGCTTGCATCAGTAGGAATGGTCCCCATTTATTAAATTGTAGCATGTAAAAGCTTCATTTGACTTATTCCTTAGTCAAATGGAGAAATTCGAAATTCCACATTAGCAGGATGACTCAAGTTGTAGCTAACAGGAGTGACATGGCCAAGTCACTCAGTTAAATTAGTCAATTAGGGTTTGTGGGCTAGAAGTAGAGTTGTGCATGCGTTGATTGCTAAAATCTAGCAATCTAGTGGAGTTATAGTTAGTGAAACTCGGTTATTTGAGCTCTAGTCATGAATAGAGCCAGTAGGAGTTCAATTGTGTAGTAGTAATTGTTGTTAACTCACTAATCTCTTAGTTAACTAGTCAATTTACTAAAAATAGCCCTAGTCATGCATGCAATTTGAACTGCGTAGTTGATTTGGAGGAAAAGGCATAATGTAATTATTAATTGTATACAAGTTGAGTGTATAGGTTTTTAATTGGAGCATATGAATAATTCCTCTAGGATTTGTGCAAGGAAATAGGATATTTCACTATATTTTAGGAGCTAACTTCCTCAAGGATTGCGCAAGGAAATAGGTGGAAGGTTGAGGCCTATTTTGGCTAAGTTTTGGCTAGAGTAGGTCAGAGAGTAGGAGATTTGTATTGCAGTACAAGTTTTGCTTCAAGGATTGAAGTAGTCATTTTAATAGATCCATATATTCATCTGCTTTAATACAAAACAAAGGCTCGGTTTTTCCCAGTTGGGTTCCCCAAGGAAAATGCTATGTTCATTTTGTTTGAATGATCGCGTGTGTTTCCATTGTATGTTTTCCTTTCTGCAAATTGAGTAGAAGATATTTGTGTCTATTGTTTTTAGACTAAATTCAGTAGCAACTAAAATTTCAAACTATTTCTACACCACTATTTGTGCATGTCACTTAGAAGATCTTATCCCCATTACAGCAAGGATCAAGTGAGGAAGTTTTTAGCATACTTGATATAGACATATTACTTTTTCCATGTAAAGAATTGACCTATCTTAACATTTATAAATTTTGGAATGGTCTTATTAATGGTGTTTTGATTTGTATATCAATTATCTAATCATGCTCTATGAGTGTTCATATATAAATCAATTTGGATATTCCAATGATATTCTTGTAAGGAAAATATTACTTATCACTACTAGAATAAGCCTTTTCTCAATTGTGTGAATATTTTTGTATATTCAATGATTTAATAGAATAATAAAGGACATCATATTTTTTTAACTTACTATAACATAAGAATATAACTACAATAAAATAGATACATAATGGAATACCATGAACACATATTTACCCTAGAGAAACTTGGAGTGGGTAAAAACTCCAAAAATGTTAAGGCTCATGCATTTTTTCTTAAATACAAAAGAGTACAATCCAAAACACATAACACAAGAATCTTGTTGTGGAGAAATGATATACTATGATATGCTATAATCCTTTATAAATTTCTCTTTCGTCTCTCCTCTATTATAAGTCTAGTCCTCTTTGGGGTTTATTTTTAATGAAACATAAAATAAATACAATATGAGTTTAACCTCTTTCCATCCTTTTAGATAGGAAGTCATTTCCTTTTATATGAGTAGATGAGAAAAAAATATTGGAAGCTTCTTGTTTAGGAGTAAGAAGAGAAGTATCCAAATGAAGACTCCTCACAAAGAACTCACACATAATGACAACAAATAAAGGGGTGTCTCTCCTTGAAATAAGTGATAGAATGGAATCAAATTGGATGTTCAAGGTTTCTATCTAGATGAGGCTTTGAAACTATTAATGTGGGAAATTTTCCTTTGTCAACTATAGGAGTTCACATTGAATAAAAGTGTTAATTAAAATATTCTACCTTCTTTGTGTTTAGAGGGATCAACAATTGGGTCGGGCTCATACATGTTTGAAATAGGGTCGATGTTGACCACTACCACTATAACCTTTAGGTGAACCCATACACTCCCCCATGCATGTACCACAAGGTAAATCAAATGGTTTTGAACCTTAAATCTCAAATTTTCAAATCTACTTCATATCATGATGATCACCAATCTAACTACACTCGTGGGGGAAAATTACTACTTTCGGAATAGGGAACTCTTTAGATTCTAGCCTAATTACTATTCATAATTTGATGAAATGAAATTAAAACAAAAATTATAAAGATATATAGCTATGAAATATGAAATTTACAAGATAAAATCGTCACTAGGATAAAGAGACAAAAGCACTTTATATAGAATTGAGTGAAATAAATGTAATAATAACTAGGGAAAAAAATATTGAATTACACATAAAAATTCCAAATAGTTTAATGTAACAAAGGTTATTGATGAGTTCTTAAATTACTTCTAATTATTTAGTAGACAAATGAGGAAATGTGCATTTTGTTCACATGAAACATAGAGATGTTGTGAACTGTATATGATAGTACAATTTTGTTAAGTGTCAATGATGTTGTGGTATTCTAGATGAATGTTTTAGAGCAAGATATGAACTTTTTTTACAAGTCACCAAGGAAAGAAAACCACATGTGCATGAAATTAAAAGTCACACTTGCAGAATTGAAATAACACACTTCTACCTAGTGGGATGATCCAAACTTAAACAGGAACACAAGAAATTACATATATAATGATGCATTAGAAATAACAGTTCATTTCATTAATAACAAATATTGAAATATGTTTACAAACAAAATGGAAATAAGCTAGCTCAGGCGATGGTAGCTTATCTCTAAGAATAGATTTGGCAGCTACATGCCTCTAAAATATGTTACAATGAGGCTAAAATGCCTATTTATTATTTAGAAACAATGGAAAGCCCTAAACATCTTAAAACCTAACCCTAGGAGATGAAGCGCCAAAACTATGGGCCCTGTTTGTTAAATTGGTACATCAACTTCCTGCGGTCATAACTTTAGCATATGATCTCCATTTGATGCGCACAGTACCTTGTTAAAAAAATATATTTAATTTTCCCAAAAAAATGTTGTTTAGGGCCTTAAAACATCTTCAAAAGTTTAGGACCTGAAAAACTGCCAAAAATAGCAAATTGTGCTACAATTAAGGAAACTAAACAATTGAAAGAGACAATGGTGGGGGTCCAAGTGGAATAGTCAGGTGGCCCCCAATATCCACCTGGATTAGTCCTCCTCCCTTAGGAAGAAATGGTCCCCATTGTGTTGAGTGCCTCCATGAGATGGGGAAACTTCTGCTAAACTTGGTCCCTAGTGAGCCACTTGCCTTAGTGCAGGAGTTGGCCAACTTTGACAACCTAATACAGTTAGATCTGCTATTGGCAATTATTCTTGATTTGCATGTCCATAATTTGATCAGTTGTGGCTTATTCCATGCAGTCTAAGTTTAAATTTGTTGGTGTGAGTTGTTCTACAATGTTTGATGTATCCAATAATGGTGGAAAGTATGGTCGAAGGCAATCCACATTGAACAATGGGTGCAGGCCAAGGAATGGTGGAATGTTGAGCTCAAAAGCATTATCCCCTATAGCCTTAGTGATTGTGTAAGCCATGTTATCACTTCTCCGGATCTCCAAGGCTGAGGAAGAGTCCAGCCGAGGTAACCACAGACTAATATTTTTACTTGGTAGCTAGCTCTACCAGGCTGGAGAGGGCTAGATATAGTAGCTTAGAGTTTGTTTGACTTGATTGGGTTGGGGTAGTCACTGGATGAGTAAATTAGGTCAGATAGTGAACTTGGCGAGGGCAAAAGAGAATCAAAATTGCAGACATCTGATGGGGTAAGGTATGCAAGTTGCTTTAACAGTTTGTAGTATAGTGATGAGATGGTTTAGACTAGTAAGGTGCTAAAAAGAGCATGAAGATCATGAATTCTTTTTAAAGTGAAGAAATGAAACAATCTATGATGATTTTCCCAAAACAGAGCATACAAGATGAATTCTGCTTATCGCACCTTGAAAATCAAACATAATTAGAGTGAAATGGATCATAAGAGGTACAAAACATTAATACATATGAAACTGAAGAAGAAACAATATCAAAATACCATGCCATAGGAATCGCACCAAAATAGCTACAACTCATCCAATATATTCCATGCCAAAGTCTAAAACACTAGTACAACATCCAGTAGAGTCCAACCTGTAGAATTACTTAGAAATTACATAATATAGGCCTCAAACCAACTCATCGTAGCCTCAAGGGTAGAATCCAAGAGAGGAGGAGAAATTGCAACAAAAACTAAACGGATAGCTAGACTGTAGGGTGGTCAAAGTGATTCATCCCTAACTTAAGAAAACAAATTCATTACAAGCCATGTGAGGCCATTTACCTAATGCATTTACCCTAGGTAACAGTAAAAATATAATAATTACATCATCCTTATCAATTTCATTAGTAAAACTTTTATTTCCCATAGGTAAAAATCAATTTGGAGAGAAATAGTGAAAATTTGGGCTGACTGTCAAATGCGTAGTGCCAGTGTCAAACGCGCAATGCCATCTTCATGCTAAATTTTACTTACCTTGTTTATGTCCAAATCTAGCCTAGGATAGCACATTGGAAATCTTATCCTATCTAGTTTCTAAAAATTCCCTTGGTTTTCAAATTGGGCCTTATTTGCCCCTCCAAAATTCCATTCTCCCAAGACTACTCAAATGCACAAAGCTTGGTCCAGAAATGAGGTAGAAACATGATTTTTAGGTGGTTTTTTGCCTTTTTCACCCATCAATTTTTCTTTCCAGGGCTGGAAACATGGTTTTCCTAGATTTCTTGGTCCTTATGAATCCAATGGTGGTGGTCATTCCTAAAAAAAGTGTCTCCGAAAAGTGTGGAGCACCTGAGGCGCTGCGCGTTTGACCAAACTGCTGATATAAAAATTGATTTAGAAAGACAGGAAAATCAATATGTCAAAAATTGAGCCAAGGGTCTTCAAAATTATTCACGAAGCTGAGGTTTGAGGTGGCTAGGCATGGAGTGAAGCCTCTACATGTATATCAAGCTTCTTCTTCTCCTCATAGTGAGTTAGGGCTTCAATTCTTGCCCTAGAAGCTTTGAGCCTTTCCCTTGCTATTTGGTTTCTTCGGCAATAATACTTTTCCATCTTTCTTTTAATTTCAGTGTCTTTTGGCCTTGTCTAAGAGGCTTTCAAGATGGGTTTTTACCCTCTCAAGCTAGTGCTCCTAGTTCTCATTTATCATTTTGGCAAATTGCTTATTTAGGGTGAGCTCATTAGCTAGTTCAACCTCCTTTTTCTTTTCTAGCTCCAATGCTCTCTTTAGGCCTCTAGTCCTTGGCCTTCTTTTTGGCACCTATTCCTCTGGCTGGTCACTATATTCTCCATATGCTTCATCAAGTGAGGTCGTAGCCTTCTTAGCCTTCCTCTTTGCCTTGATGAGATGAATCTCCATGAGTTCATGTTTAGTCTCTAACTACTTGTTTTCCTTGTCATAGTATGTGATGATATATTTTTCCCTTTGCAAATTGACCTAGAGTTCCCCTATGAGTGCTTCCTTATCTTTGATGGCAATGGTTGTTCTCTCACGGTCATCATTTTCACTTAGGTCAACTAAGTGAAAATCTTGCTCTATCTTATGGAGGTCCTCCTCCTGCTACTAGATCTCTACCTCTGTCACCTTTTCCTTGCCCTTATGTACCTGCTTTGTTGATGAAGAAGGCAAGGCCCTTCCCACAATCTGCGGGGAAAACACTTGCCTATGCCCTCTCTGATATGTATGTTCCAAAGTACCCAAACCATCCCTTTTAGGCTTGCTTACCTCACCATGTTCAATGTGTTCTTGCTCTCTTCCTTCATCTTTGCTAGGTGAATGAATAGGCTCATGAAATGGTGATGATGGAGGTGATGGTGAGGCTGACTCATCAGATGAGGATGAATGGTGTATGGGCTGAGATGGAAGAATGGAGGTGGATGGATGAGATGATGAAGGGATTCTTTGAACATTTTGAGTAGGTGCATGAGTGAATATGGGATTAGCTATGAAGGCACTCCATGCAATGTTAAGTTCCTTGAGATGGTAAAGGACTATGATTTTAATGAGGGAATGATGAAATAGGCTCTTCATTTAATCTTTGTACTCCCTCTTTTGGGCAATGTAGGCCATCTTCTTAACACTCCGGAAAAGATAGTAGGGTATATTGAGCACTTTTGCCCTAGTGAAATGCATTAAAAGTCAGATATGGTAAGAATAGACCTTGGAAAATCTACCTTCACATGAGAAATATTTCATAATAGTCTTCGTCATTGGGGCATATCTGTCAAGGAGGTGTGAAAAAGGAAAATAGCACCTTCTTTTATTTCAACACCTTGGTTTCATGTAAGGCTCATAATAATGCCTCTCTAAATCACCCTGTTTAAACCATTTCTCCCCAACATCTGGAATTATGTTGGCAGCTAATATATTGGCAGTAGATAAAGTGAAAGTTATACCTGCTAGAGTGACTTCTTTGTCTTGAAGTTTAGAAATGAAGAGCCTAGTCAACTCAAGATTATGTTGGACTGCCTGAACTTTCTCACAGAAATCATAACAGCCTAGCCATTTGAAGGATGTCATAGTCATAGTGGATGCTAAGAGCTCCTTGAGATCTGTGGCCTCAAACCTATGTATATGGCCTCCTTTGTGTGGCCTCCTCTGTTCCCTGTCTTCTTCTCTATCTATGTGGTCTGTATTCCTCCTCTACCATGGTTCTTAGTATCAAACCCTAGGGAGGTGTAAGGTAGGGGGAATGTAGTTTTTAGGGAATAGTAAATGGGGAAGGGTAAATATGAAGATTATGGGTGAAGGGATATTTGTAGTGGAGAGGAATATAGGGTAGTACTATGATATTTTTTGGATGGGGGAAATTTGTTTGCGATATAGGGGGTTTGGGAGCCTAGGTAGTTGTATCACCTAGGAATTAGGATTTTAGGACAAAGTGTTAGAGGGTATCTGGGATAAAAAGGTTTAGGGAAAGGGGAGGAGGATGGAGGGAAATCTATAAAAGGGAATGAGAGTGGAAGGTAGTTTTTTGGGGGAGATCTAGGGTTTATATATAACAATTAAACCAAATCTTCAATAAAACCTTTTAAACACTTAGGAATTGACTTGAGGAGGAGGACAAGCACATCCCTTAGCTGGTACTTACTTGTTTTGAGGTTGAAAGGGCTTTGGAGGAGCTGAGGAGGTGACTGGAGCATTGTTGGACAAACGTGCAATGCCAATGCAAATTGTGCAGTGCCTTAGGAAAATGCGCAATTCCTTAAGGGAACATGTGGCTCCTTAAGGAAATGTGCAGCACCAGGTAAATGTGCAGCGCTAGAATAGAACATGCAGTGCCAGAAGGAAACACGCAACGCCTACCCTGTTTCTGCTAATTTTGCCCAGAACTATGAAAATTCTCTCTTGGGGTTTTCTCAATGAGTGCTAGGAGGCAAATGAAGCTAAGTTTGAAGCCAAGAAGTCCTTTATAGGTGAGTGAATTTGATTGTTTTCTTTTCAAACCCACTTTCTAATGTTTCATTTGACCTCTTTTTGACCTCTTTGCTAATTTTCTTTTTGAATTTTTCCTTTGTAGGTGGATGATGTTGAAGTTTTGGAAATCTTCACTTTTTAATTTGGTTTGGATGATATTGGCAATGGAGTTTGAGTAAACAGGAAAGAATAGTGACTTATTACATATGATAAACATAAAATTACATAAATAAATAAAAATTATTACATCTCTTTTTTTTTAAATAAAATTACAAAATGGAATGAAATTCTTACTTAAAAACAAAATTGGAACTTTAGCAACCATGGTTACATGCTTGTAAACCCTTATTTTACTAAAAGAGGGATATTATTTGCTTCACTCTCGTACTTCACTGGCCTTATGCAGTGAAATGGTGTTTTATTGGACCTTGGAAAATAAAACTTAGTGACCTAGTGGGACCTTCAATGACTGGACTTCAGGTGGACTTGACTGACACAAAACATGATTAAATGAGCTTTTATAGTCAATGTATGCTCAGCAAGACATGTGAAGTTGGGCCAACAAAATATAAATTTTTGAGAGGGGATGGGGTTTC
Organism: Pinus taeda; assembly: GCA_000404065.3. Taxonomy (NCBI): domain Eukaryota; kingdom Viridiplantae; phylum Streptophyta; class Pinopsida; order Pinales; family Pinaceae; genus Pinus; species Pinus taeda. Next base: position 10,726 of record APFE030929973.1, read on the forward strand.
AACTTGGGCTACCATCAGTGAGTAAATTTTCACATGATGACCTAGGTGGAATGAAAAAAATTTCAACATGGGACACTAATATGATATAAAAGAAGAGTTTTGATCACTGATGGCAGTATGCAAATACTGACTCTAACAAGGCCCATAGAAAAGCAGGAAAAGCTTGTGGAGGGGCCCAGTGAGGTGCTCATTCTGCAAATGTAACGAAACTTTGTCGTCCACCTGGAACTTGTGTGGCACCCAATGATGATCATGGCATTGCTTGTACTTAGCATTGGCTCTGTCCAATATGTCGTGGACCTGCTGGCGTATGTGCTAAATGTGCTCAATGAAGCTGTTAAATCTACCAGCTTCAGACTAGACATGACTTGAATATGTTGTAGTAGCTGCGAATGGTATGGCTACATGATTCAATGGGACATAGTAGTTGAAATTCCAATCCCACCTGAAAAGGGTTGTCATCATTTAAGCTATGGAGATATCTATTGTAGCTATGTTGGACATAGGGGAGGTTTTGATCCCATGTTTGTGGATGCTTTGAGTTGTACATGCACAAAATGTGTATGATCATCCTATTGACGATCTCTATTTGGCCATCAGTTTGAGGGTGGAAATTTATGGACTTAGTGAGCTTGGTATCCATCATCCACCAGAGACTTGACCAAAATGTACGTAGGAACATGCTGTCCCGATATGAGATAATGGACTGTGGGATCCCAAAGTGTACCCACACCTGTTCAAAGAAGAGCTTAGCAGTGGCTTCTATTATGATACTCTTCTTGCAAGCCGCCAAAATGGTCATCTTAGAGAATCTGTCGACGACCATGAAAATGCAGCCATTTCCATGCTTAGTAGAAGGAAGGCCTGACATGTAATCCATGGATATGGATTCCCAAGGTTTACTAGGAGTAAGAAGAGTAGTATATAGGCCTCGCTTCTTAATGGTATTTTTGGAAATGGTGCAAGAAATTCAGGATCTGATGTACTTCCCAACATCTGTCGAAGGTTTTTCCAAATAAAATACTTTCTTCATACTACCACTATTTTCTCTACCCTAAAATGTATAGTGACCCAACTGTATTGTGTCTCCCAAATCATCTTGGCATGCTCACTTGAAGGAACACATAGGTGTCCCAGGTGGCATAGTAGTGCATCCTGGAGGCAAAATTTTGGAGCTTTCTTTCCTTCTAGAAGCATCTGGTATGTGTTGTCGAATTCTAGATTCCTCTTGTAAAGATGCGGCCACCTCACAGTCTCATGCCCATAAGAGTTGAGCACAGTGGGCAGTGCCATGAATGGTGGTCCACTAAGGTATTCTGCAACATTGTTGGCATTTCCCTTATTGTACTTAATGCTCAAATGGAATTGTTGCAGATATGTGGACCATTTATGATGGAGATCATTCTACAACTTCCCTTTTGTCTGTATGAACTACAGGGGTCAGTGGTCTATGTGGATGACTGTGTCCTTCCCTAGAATCTGATGCTTCTATTTTCAACAAGATTGCACAATGGAATACATCTTTTTGTCATAGGTGGGATACTTTTAGACCGTGTCTAAAAGTGTCTCACTGTGATATGCCATTGGATTCCCCTGGTAAGTAAGAACTACACCAATAGCATAGTCAGAGGCATTTGTCTAAATCTCAAATGGTTGCTGCAGGTTTGGTAATGTTAGCACTAGTGCATAGCAGAGGTGATGTTTCAACTCAACAAATGCCTATTGTTGGGTTTCATACCAAACTAACTTTTCTTTCACTCTACCCTTGGTGACTTGACTTAAAGGCCAAGTGATATGAGAGGCCCCAAAACGAACCTGTGGTAGAAATTGGCAAGACCCAGAGAGCTGCTAAGCTCTGTTAAAGTGGATGGGGATGACCAATATCAAATGAATTGTATTTTGGCTAGGTCCACATGAACACCCTACTCATCAATGATGTACCTCAAATATTGAACCCGGGTCATGCCAAAAGTGAATTTGTCTAAATTGGCACACAACTTGTGTTGTTTGCATGGTTTGGAGGATCTGTCGAATATGGTGGAGGTGCTCTTCTCAACTCTATCTAAAGATTAAGATGTCATATAAATACGCTACCACAAATGCATTGGTGAAGGGTCACAAGATGTCATCCATCAAACTCATGAAGGTTGTGGGGGCATTCGTCAACCTGAAAGGCATGACCAACCACTCAAAAAGGCCCTCCTTGGATTTGAAGGTAGTCTTCCACACATCAAAGGGTTTGATAGGCACTTGGTGATAACAGGACTTCAAATCAATCCTTTTGAAATATTTGGCTCCCCTGAGCTAGTCCATAAGGTCATCAATCCATGGGATTTGGCACCTATTCCATACAGTGATCTTGTTCAATTCCCGATAGTTAATACAGGTTCTCCAGGTCCCATCTCTCTTCTATACTAATACAATCAGGCTCCCACAAGTTGATGAGCTTGGCCTATTGTGCCATTTCTAAAATAGCTCCTGAATCTACCTCTTGATCTCATTGTTCTCTAGAACATAGTGTCGATAGATTGGTTTGTTAAGTAGCGGCATGGGGCTACCTCAGGTATCCTGTACAACTTATTTCCCAAAGTAATAATCACATAGCGAGGTATAGACTCATATACAACATGTTCCTTCCACAAGTATGGTTGTCCTAATAATACATCACAAAATTCAAGAGGAGAAACAACACAAAGTACCTCATCCGTGAAGGGCTTGATGTTGTAGGGAAGGTGGCACTACTAGCTGATGCAGAGATCTCGTCCTTACTAAAGTCAACCGATGGTGTAACGATGCGGATCTATTGTAGTTGGTAGGCCTAGTCACTTCATGACCTCTGCTGAAATGAGGTTATTTTGGCTCTTGTTGTTAATAATGAATAGTAGCAAAGGACCCTTTACCCACATTTGTGAGTGAAAGAGGCGTTCCCCCTCCTCTGGATCTTCAGGCTCATTAATTTAGATCTTGGTGGTGGCCACGGTGGCATTGGGCTCTACATCAATGATCTACTTCAGTTTTTCATTTCCATTATCGGTTTCAAACTCAGAGTCAAAACATGCGTATGATTAGAAAGCCTTCATCTTGACCACTAGTGACTGTTTGGCCCCACACTCAGTTGTGTTGCAAATGGAGCTCTTATGGAACTCACACCACTTTCCCGTGTCCTTGTTTTTCTTCATGGTGTTGTTATTTTCTTGTAGCTTCGTCAGGTTGTCCTGGGTCACCCTACCTTGGATTTGTCCTTTACTCTATGGTTTGGGGGTGCCTTTCCCTTGCTTTAGATTCGCAAATCTAAAGTCTCACTTCTTCTGTTTAAACTTTTGCTCAATCTTGACAGTGTATCGATACGTCGTATCTAGCGAGGAGATGGGCAGGAACTCCGACCCATCCTGGATGTACCTATCTAGATAGTCGTGGTACTTGAGTACCAAATGTCACTCAGAATCCTTGATACCCAACTTCATGCGAAGGGTATGCAAATCATTGGTAAACTCGGGCATGTCTTGGTCCCTTCCCTACCGCAACATGGTCCACTTTATGTTTTTATCCTCATAGCTCCCAACATGGTAGTACTACTCCTTGATGGCATCCTAGAACGAATTCCAAGCAGGCGCGACTGAAAACAATGTAGTGTACTTTCTTCCTTCTTCTCACAATAGGTTTCCCACTAGTCGTTGATGTGAGGGGGAATTTTGAGAAGTGAAAAAGTGATATTTTCTTTACTGGAAAAATCATGAACAGAAAAATATCTTTCTAGCAAATTTAGCCATTTATCTATGATGTCCGCATCTATATGACCTTTAAATATGGGGATGTCAAAGTTAACTTGTACCTTGAAGGTTGTGGTGCTTCCAGAGTAGTTTTAGAAGGAGATGTGTCACCTTTGCGTAGCCGATAAAGGATCTAAGAAAAGTTGTCCATCATTGTGTTCCTCTATCACTCGAGGGCTTCTTCAAGCAATATTTTGAAAGGATCTCATGCTCCGTCATCTTTCTTCTCTTCCACCATGGGAGGCCATTGAGATATGCGAGGATGGTATTCCAAAGGTTCAACTAATTCGAGCTCTAACTTCTTATATCCAGACCTCGTTGGGGACATGCAAAGAAAATAGAGAAAGAGTAAACCACTTTGATACCACTGATATGAATTTAAGCTAGAACACAAGAAATTACAGGTATAACAATAAATATAGGGATGCGGTGGAAATAACACTTCATTTCATCAATATCAAATATTGAAATATGCTTACAAACAAAATGGAAATAAACTAGCTCAAGCAATGGTAGCTTATCGTTGAGAAGAGGTATGGTGGCTACATGCCTCTGAACTGTGTTATAATGAGGCTTAAAGGCCTATTTATTATTAAGAAACAATGGGAAACCCGAAACATCAAAAAACCTAACCCTAAGAGATGAAGCAGCAAAACTATGGGTTCCAATTGGATAAATTATTACATCAATATCCCGAGGTCATAACTTTGGCATACAATCTTCGTTTGACATGCACAATACCTCACTAGAAATATATATCTGATGACTACAACATTTGAGCGGAAAAAATAATTCAAAGACATATGTTTGCCCCAAGTTTCCCACGTCTAAGGCCTTAAAATGGCTTTAGAAGTTCAAGACCCAAAAAACTGCAAAAAATAACAATTGGTGCTACAATTAAGGAAATTGAAAAAATGAAAGAGACAATGGTGGGGGTCCAAGTGGAATAGGCAAGTGGCCAGCAATGTCTACCTAGACCATGGGCTTAGGAATCTTAATTCTGTAACCCCGAACATAGGTAGAACAATCCACGCAGGTATTAAATTGGTGACTTTCCCAAGGTTTATGGCGATCATGATCCATGGAACAAAGATGCATATGTGATCTAAATAGAAAATGGCATCAACCCATGGTATTCATCCACCCATGTTATTCGTCCACCCATGGAATTTGCCCATGGTATTGTAAGTGACATCCACCCATGGTATTTTCCCGTGGTATTGAGACATCCACCCATGGTATTCATTCACCCATGGAATTGACTCATGGTATTGTGACATCAACCCACGATATTCATTCACCCATGGAATTGACTCATGGTATTGTAACTGAAAAAGACTATAAGTAACAAGTCACATTTTGTAAAAGGAAAGTTTGTCCACCACAATGTAACTTTTACAATTATTCTTCATTTTAATAAAAAAAATCTTTTTGGTTTTGTTTATTTGGCATTCTCCTATTTTTCTTCTAGCATTTCAATTTTTCAAATCTTGGGGGCCTCCCCCCAAGATCTGCATCAGTGGTATCAAAGCAGGTTATGGTTCCATGGGAATGAGGGTTTGATGCATATTTCAATTTCAAAATTTGCAGCAATATTTAACAAACTTCAGGCATGTGCTACATCTTCCATAGAGCATTTTCTTGGGCCAAGCAGGAAGATTTTTTCCTTTTCATTTTTTTGCAGTAATGTTTTTGGGCGACGAGTTTGTAAATCAGATCTAAATTTTTTAGTGAAAATTTTGCAAAAAAAAATAACAGATCTAGAGTCCTTCTGAAAATATACGCAAATTCAAAAAAAAAAAACGGCCAAATCAGAGTCCGAATAAGGGAGATATCGCTGATTTAAAATCAGCGATGTTGCAGAAATGTTTCTGACGACAATTCGTGGACAGTTGCTTTCTTATCTTTTTTTTTGCAATTTTTGTGCATAATTTCATAAAAGTGATTGTAGATCTGAAATCCTCTCAAAAAATTTCTCCATTCCAAAAACAAATGGGTCGAATCGGAGTTCGAATGTGGGAGATATCGCTAATTTAAAATCAGTTATTTTTTCAGAACTTTTGTACGACAGAAAAGTTGCGGTGCAAATATGAGATTATAGAGTGTCCAGATAAGGATTTCCAACACATTGGAAGATGCAAAATGGTCCTTCTATTTCCAAAACCAGATTATAATAAATATTTTGAGTTATATTGAACGAGTTATGTCCATTTTAATTCCGGAGCAGCATTCAGAGTGGGTTCCCTTTGGAGACATGCCCTCCCACCCCGCTTTATTAGAAACCTACTTCACATTCATCAGTTTCAACATAGCAACATTAGGCTTGGGTTCTTTGAAGACCTTCCCTCCCACCCCAGGATATGTAGGCACCTACTACTTCATCAACAACCAAAATCATGGTTATGGGTCAACCACACAAAATCCTTGTCATCGAAGTCCATTTGCTAGGTCACACACTGTTAGCATTACAGTTGGTCACAAACATTACATGGTATGTCTATCTTTGTATCTTTGTTTTTCATGGTTATGGGTCATCCACAAACCCACACTTCATCAAAGTCCACTTGCTAGGCCACACACTGTCAGTATCACAATCAGTCACAAGCATTACCGGGTATCTCTATCCTTGGATCTTCGTTCATCATGGTTATGGGCTAACTACATAAAACCCTTATCTTCAGTGCCTCTTCATATTCAACAAAGCCTTCGCAGGAGGGAACTTCATGCAATGGGGAGCATTGCTCCTTAAGGAGGGAAGAATGATCCAAATATAAAATGGCATCAACTCATGGTATTCATCCACCCATGTTATTCATCCACCCATGGAATTTACCCATGGTATTCATTCGCCCATGGTATTTTCCCATGGTATTGTGACATCCACCCATGGTATTCATTCACCCATGGAATTGACCCATGGTATGGTCACATCCACCCATGGAATTGACCCATGGTATTGTAACTGAAAAGACTATAAGTAACAAGTCGCATTTTGTGAAAGGAAAGTTTGTCCGCCACAATGTAGTTTTTACAGTTATTCTTTGTTTTAATAAAAAAAAAAATTCTTTGTGATCTTGTTTATTGGGCATTCTCCTCTTTTTCTTCTGGCATTTCGATTTTTCAGATCTTAGGGGCCTCCTCCCCCAAGATCCATTTCAATTTTTTAGATCTTGGGGAACTCCCCCCAAGATTTGGATTAGTGGTATAGGAGCAGGTTATGATTCCATGGGAGTGAGAGTTTGATGCATATTTCAGTTTCAAATTTTGCAGCAATATTCAGCAAACTTCAGGCATGTGCTACATCCTTCAGAGAGCATTTTTTTGGGCCAAGCGGGAAGAATTTTTCTTTTTCATTTTTTTTGCAGGAATGTTTTTGGGAGGCTAGTTTGCAGGTCAGATCTGAATTTTTTAGTTCAAAATTTACAAAAAAAATAATAGATATGGATTCCTTGTGAAAAACTACCCAAATTCAAAAAAACAAAATCGACCGAATCGGAGTCCAGATGAGGGAGATATCGCTGATTTAAAATAATCTATGTTGCAGAAATGTTTCTCACGTTAATTCGTGGACGACAACTCTCCTATCTTTTTGTTTTCAATTTTGGTGCAGAATTTCAGAAAAGTGATTTTAGATCTAAACTCCTCTCGACAAATTGAAACGTTTAAAAAAAAATGGGTTGAATCGAAGTTCGGATGTGGGAGATATCACTGATTTAAAATCAACTATTTTTTTCAGAACTTTTGTAGGGCGGAAAAGTTGCAGCGCAAATATGAAATTCTAGAGTGTCCAATAAGGATTTCCAACAAATTGGAAGATGCAAAATGGTCCTTCTATTTCGAAAAACAATTTATAATATGAGTTATATTGACCGAGTTATGTCCATTTTAATTCTGGAGCAACATTCGGAGCAGGTTCCCTTTGGAAACGTTCCCTCCCACCCCACTTTAGTAGGCACATTCATCAGTTTCAGCATAGAAACATCTAGCTTGGGTTTTTTGGAGACGTGCCCTCCCACCCCAGGCTCTATAGGCACCTGCTACCTCATCAACAACCAACATCACGGTTATGGGTCAATCATACAAAATCCTTGTCATCGAAGTCCATTTGCTAGGCCACCCACTATTAGCATCACAATTTGTCACAAGTATTACAAGGTATCTTTATCCTCGGATCTTCATTTTTCATGGTTATGGGTCATCCACAAACCCACACTTCATCAAATTTCATTTGCTAGGCCGCACACTATTAGTATCATAGTTGGTCACAAGCATTACAAGGTATCTCTATCCTCGAATCTTCATTCATCATGGTTATGGGTCATCCACAAACCCACAATTCATCAAAGTCAATTTGCTAGGCTGCACACTATTAGTATCACAGTTGGTCACAAGCATTACAGGGTATCTCTACCCTCAGATCTTTTTTCATCATGATTATGGGTTAACAACATAAAACCCTTATCTTCAGTGGCTCTTCATATTCAACAAAGGCTTCGCAAGAGGGAACTTCACACAATGGGGACCATTGCTCCTTAAAGTGGGATGAATGATCCAAATAGAAAATGGCATCAACCCATGGTATTCATCCACCCATGGAATTTACCCATTGTATTGTAAGTGACATCCATCCATGGTATTGTGACATCCATCCATGGTATTCATTCACCCATGGAATTGACGTGTGGTATTGTGACATCCACCCATGGTATTCATTCACCCATGGAATTGACCTGTGGTATTGTAACTGAAAAAGGCTATAAGTAACAAGTCGCATTTTGTAAAAGGAAAGTTTGTCCGCCACAATGTAGCTTTTACAATTATTCTTTGTTTTAATAAATAATTTCTTTGTGGTTTTGTTTATTGGGCATTCTCCTCTTTTTCTTCTGGCATTTCAAATTTTCAGATCTTGGAGGTCTCCTCCCCTAAGATCCATTTCAATTTTTCAAATCTTGGGGGGAGGAATCTTGGGGGCCTCCCCCCAAGATCTGGATCAATATGCAATGTTAGAATGTTGATAGTGTAATATACATAATCCAACCCAACTAAATAGAGTAAATATAACTCTATAAATCTAAAAGCAAAGTACTAAAATAAAATCCTCAAAAAACAGAGTAAGTTACCTATTCAAAATTATGTGTTGCAACAATTTAAAGAAACATAATTACTTAACCGATCAATCAATAACATAAAGGAACAAAGTTATTTATATGATAATTAGGGAGTAGCAACTACGTTCATAAATAGAGTAGTTTATTATATTGGAGAGTTATAATAATGTATAGAAACATAGTAATTTATCAAGTTACTGAGTTGTAACAATGTATAAAAATTAAGTAATTTACCAAATTAGCAAGTTGCAACAATATAAAGCAACTAAGTTACATAAACATAAGTAAAACGAGGAACTAATCTATGTGGTTACAATAAGTACCTGACTAAGAAGGGGACCCTACCTCCTTAGGAAACAAACTATTTATAAAAGTAGTTCTCCTAAGTTAGCAACAAACCACTCACACAAAGTAGAATAGGGAATGGAACATAACAATGATTGTTGTATTAATAGATGTTTAACAAGAAAGATACAATTATTTCATCTTCCCCGGTTTAAGTAGAGTAGGTCTATTTTATACATAGAACTAAAATCTTAATTTGTTTAAGAGGTGAAATGATAGTAATGATAATATTCTTATTCTCACATTGTTCCTTGTTGATTACAACAATTCACCAAAAAGTAGAAAATATCATATAAATGCTTACTCATTCAACTCTTATGACAAGTGGAGTTGGTTTGTCTTCTACTGTGATTAAGATTTCCTTACTAGTAGCCAACTACCTCTTGTCAATTTCTTCATTAGATGGTTAAATGGTAAACCTACAATTTATTGATGAGAAATGTGTGACTGGAGGCTAGCTAGAGGTGACCTATGGCAGCTGTCCCTAAGTGGCAACACTTATCCTTAACAATTTACTATCAACATGTTGCTAGCATTAGGTTTAGATGTCTTGCAATGACAAAGTTGCAATACCGTGATTTTTCATGTTGTAGCATCAAACCCTATTCATGTTGCAATATATGGAGTTGTAGCTCTTACCCTATAGTCTTGTTGCAAGAGTGAGAGCTATAGTACTATGTTGCAAAAACAAGGTACTTGAGGTGTTGCAATGATATAATGGTGTTGCTACAATAAAAAATTGTTGTAAAAACATAAGAGGGTATTGCAAAACTATTCTTTACCACTGCTTCATGAGTATCTACAAACCTTCTTGAAGTGACTTTGATGGTGTTAGGATTCCAAGAAACTCTCCTAGGCTATAACATATAAATTCAACTATTGTTGCAAATTTAATGGAAGGAATGATGGTTTGGTTCAAGCCAGATAACCACTTCCACTTTGTTTCACTCCAAACATGCATGAACACCCTCAGACTACAAGGCTTTAGACCACCAATGCTCACAGTTTAGATATAAGGTGAATATGGGGAATACTAACCACACCAGCAGATGCACAAGACCATGTGATGACCGGCTGCAACTAGTAAAGAAACCTGTAAATATAATATATTAATGCAAAGACAGGGTGATAGCTCTCTTGCATTAGATAGAAATAAACCTGATTAACCTATTCAGTGATGCAATCAATACTTTAACACAGAGATAAGATGACAGTTATCTAGTGTTAAACACCAAGAGCTCAAGAACACAACATATCAGGCACAATCTTAGAACAAGAAGAAAGTGGACAATGAGTAGTTAACAACAAAAGAAGCTTGTATTAGCTGAAAATGAAGATGAGACGCTGCAAGTGACAAAATGTCTACAGCCTCCAGAAGTTGAACCTTACATCAAATTCCAACCCTGATTACCTCTTACATCTGGATATTTATAAGTTTACAATAATATGGAACTTAGTTGTTTAGGTATGGAGGGGTCATAATTGACCACCAAATGCATTTAACTACCTAATGGAGTCTCTGAACGAAGTTTCTTGCTTCAGTGGGTGAATCTGATCTTTTCAGGTGTTGTGATGTCCTTTAGGCAGTTGGAGTGCTCGTACCGGTGGAGTCCATGACTGATAAATCCAGTTACAGAGTCGTGTTGTGTCCTTTTCTCCCTTGGAAATGCTTTCTATTAAATATGGTTGTTGGGGGTCTGACTATGACAGATACTGGCATAGCTGGTCATCTCCTTCTTCGGGCAAACATAATGGTCTGCAATGATATAATGGTGTTGCTACAATAAAAAATTGTTGTAAAAACATAAGAGGGTATTACAAAACTATTCTTTACCACTGCTTCATGAGTATCTACAAACCTTCCTGAAGTGACTTTGATGGTGTTAGGATTCCAAGAAACTCTCCTAGGCTGTAACATATAAATTCAACTATTGTTGCAAATTTAATGGAAGGAATGATGGTTTGGTTCAAGCCAGATAACCACTTCCACTTTGTTTCACTCCAAACATGCATGAACACCCTCAGACTACAAGGCTTTAGACCACCAATGCTCACAGTTTAGATATAAGGTGAATATGGGGAATATTAACCACACCAGCAGATGCACAAGACCATGTGATGACCGGCTGCAACTAGTAAAGAAACCTGTAAATATAATATATTAATGCAAAGACAGGGTGATAGCCCTCTTGCATTAGATAGAAATAAACCTGATTAACCTATTCAGTGATGCAATCAATACTTTAACACAGAGATAAGATGACAGTTATCTAGTGTTAAACACCAAGAGCTCAAGAACACAGCATATCAGGCACAATCTTAGAACAAGAAGAAAGTGGACAATGAGTAGTTAACGACAAAAGAAGCTTGTATTAGCTGAAAATGAAGATGAGACGTTGCAAGTGACAAAATGTCTACAGCCTCCAGAAGTTGAACCTTACATCAAATTCCAACCCTGATTACCTCTTACATCTGGATATTTATAAGTTTACAATAATATGGAACTTAGTTGTTTAGGTATGGAGGGGTCATAATTGACCACCAAATGCATTTAACTACCTGATGGAGTCTCTGAACGAAGTTTCTTGCTTCAGTGGGTGAATCTGATCTTTTCAGGTGTTGTGATGTCCTTTAGGAAGTTGGAGTGCTCGTACCAGTGGAGTCCATGACTGATAAATCCAGTTACAGAGTCGTGTTGTGTTCTTTTCTCCCTTGGCAATGCTTTCTGTTAAATATGGTTGTTGGGGGTCTGACTATGACAGATACTGGCATAGTTGGTCATCTCCTTCTTCGGGCAAACATAATGGTCAAGGACGTGGGATGCATGGGTACCTGGACAATTGGGATGAGAGAGAAAGGTGACTGTCTGATCGAGGAAATGAATAGCAGAGATGGCTTGACGGAGGCTATTGGTCGGGATGGGAGAAGGGTGTGTTAGGGTCGTTGGATCTTCAGCAGACAGATTGGATGGTCATCGAGAAACGGAGTTGCATGGACATTTAAGGGGTGAGGGTGGTTTGGTCAGGCGGTAATGGATTTCATCGCACCGCTTTTGGGTGTTAAGTGGTAAAATCTCGGGAGCGAGCGATTCCATTCAATAATCGACATGTAGTAGCGGATGAGAGAGAAAAACCGTTATCATCGCATACTATCGCTCGATCAGATTGCCAGCGTGATGAATGCAAAGACCGTCAAATCTTGGAGGAGATGATTTGATGGCGGAGAGTGGTAAAGCGGGTCGCCTTTATCGGGTGCGAGGGGAGCCATTGGATCGACAGGGGTGATGAACGACGGGGATGCGATGAGTGGTTTATGAGCGTGTGAGGGCGTATGGGTAAGGTTTTGTGGATGCTTTGGGGTTTTGCGCTTGGAGCTGGGGCCAAAAGGGACTTTGTTGGGTTTCGCAAGGCTCATTCAGGAAATGGGAAGTGTTTAAAAGTGGGCGAGATGGAGGAAGAAAGGGGAAAATGACCAAATGTGAGCCCCTTTGGACACCACCAAATATACCAATCTTTTCTCTGACATTAGAAATTCAGCGCTGCATAGCTGGGCTAACAGATGGATTCTCAGATGTTAGCATAGAAAGGTAAATTCCTTCATAAACAGATAAGAATGAACATTAAAGTGACATAACTAGAAGATAATTGTACCTTAGTAAAAATGCATCAATATAGGAAAAGTAGGTGATAGGGTGGTACGAAAATGGGGAAAGGGTACTCAAAGAGGTGTTGGACAAGCATTAAAATGATGCTAGTTTGGGTGCTTGTGATCTACCCTAGCCAAACTATTGCATGCCCCTATCTGTGATATTCCCTACCTTAGTATTATTTTTGAATTTGTATATGTTAAGTGTGGTGATGTTGTGACTTTAAGACTTAAATGAAATTGGTTTATTAACAACATAAAATTTCTTGTTATTGACAATTATTTTACGTAAATATGTTTTTTAAGTTATTAATAAAAAAATATGGAAAATAAAGTTGAGGCTACAAATGGATAAATAGAAGTTATGGGATGCAAGAAAATGATTGGATATTTTCACCCTTGGATGATGTAATACCTAGGCATCTAATCTAAAGATTATATTATTAAATAATAAAATATTAATTGATCAATAACTCCCATAGATACCGAGGATGTTGTCTTAAGAGCTGGGGAGAGTGGAGCTCATTATTAAGAAAAGTAATTTCCTTCCACCTAAAGGATAAGGGAGGAGGTAGTTACTAATTGTTGACATAGACTTGAAAGGGGTTTTTTAATCTAGTATTGCATTAGAATCACAAGGACAATGGTACTGAGGTGTCAGGAGGTACAAGACACAAAAATAAAAAGAGAGCATAGTCTTTTTTCTTGCAACCCATTGAAGCTTTGGGGGACTCATCCATGAGGAAGAATCAAGGTTGGTAGGAGTGTTGCAACTCTAATATTAGTTTCCAAGAAACTTGACAAGTTTGTATTTATAGACATTTTACATGTTGTTTCATACTATATGTTTTACTTTGAATTTGTTACTATGATATGTATAGTAATAGCCCTGATACAAATTTCAAATTTATTATAAAATGAACTAATGAAGTTTTGGATGTTTTACATATGAATGGTAAAGGAAAACAAAGTTATATGCTCTAAGTGTTTTAGGAAATTGTTCTAGTATTTAGTGTGTTCATAAAGCATAAAAGATTATACCATAAATACTAAAAATAATGTGATTTTTTTGTCTGCATAAAGGTTACTTCGAGAAATATGTGATATATAATTTTTTCATAATACATTGATAATACCTATCTATTAGAATTATAGTATTCATTTAAACATGAGGAAGTAAGGAATTAATTAAAACTGAAACTAGATAATAAAGCCTAAATTTAAGTGAAAATAGAACAAGCATGTAGGAATTCAAGATAGCAAGGAATTAGGATATTCATTATCATTTTTCAAAGGAATGAAAAATCTATTTTCAGGATAGAAATTGAGGGGTGGTATTCAACCTCTACAATTTTACATGAAAGAGAAAGGAGCCCATCGGTGGGTAAAATTGTGTTATAATAATTATACCAAAAAAATACATCAACACATGCAAACATTGAAAGTTATCAGGAGAAACATACTGGTAATTTATGAAATAGTAGAGGAAACAAAATTATAGTTCAAATAAGTTAAGGCCATAATTCATTCGATTTATCAAACAAAACCCACTATACAATGTTAACCATAAGGAACCTAGTGTTAGCCGGAAGGTCAAATTGGATCTATTATATAATTAAAACAAAACAATAAACATTGACCGAAGGCTTGCAACCTTGGTTGTTTTTAAAAATACATACAAGACATAAATTCCCTTAACAATAAAATTTCCCTTACCGTAAAAATCTAGGCAACTCCCATAATACTAAATTCAGAGTAGAAGCTATGGTATCTTGTTCCCCGATGAGAGAAATAAATATATATAATAAGTTCTATACACAAGTGACCAAACAATGCAAGCACATCTGACTTGTAAGAGAGGAATCTGAATATGTTAAGGGACTGGAAAGGTTCCAAATTGAATAAAAGTGCATCAAATATGCCAAGGGCTAGTATACCCATAAAATCTTGACAATACAAAATGTGAGCTATAGTTTATGAAAATAAATCATTAATAAAAAGGAAACAAACAGATAATTGGAAGAAGATTTTACTTGAGGAAAATTCCATGTTCAAAACCCCGTTACCTCTACCTATAATAGATGCAACTCCACAAACATGGTTAAAAATGGGTACAAAGTTAACAAACACAGGAAGGGTTAAAACCTTGTACATTAAATAAATTCTACATAAGAAAGTTCATCCATGACCTGAAATTTACGTATGTGTCCATGTCTAAACACTTATGACAAGATTTAATCGAGGCTATACAAAACCCATGGTGTGTTATGGTTTCAAAATTTAAACTGTATTTCACAAGTGACCAGGAAATAAGAAAGGAATGTAAGAAATGCACTAAGATTTTTCCCTTTTAAATAAAATAAAAATATAGGAGTACCTGCTGACAGAAAACCCCCGCTGAGAGGAGGAAAAAGTAATTCTATATCTCCATATTTAACCTACATACAAAAGGAAAAGGGTTGATACAAAACCCTGACTTGTTTATCATACCAAAAGATGTCATATGCAAGGAAACAAAAAACAAAGTCTACCTAGAGAAGAAGGGGAATGAAGAAAAACATCTGCAACAAGTTTAACCAAACTAAGATCTAGCTAATGGAAAATTATTTCCAACAATATAAAATAAGAGAGTCTTGGTGTTATTATGGAAATACTCCCTACAAAACTTGCAACTCCAAGAAGAACAACTGGTTAAGCTAAAGATACAAGAGAATTGGTAAGAGGAAAATGTGCGTATATATATAAATCTTTAAATTGATCTTATGCTTTGTATCATACTAGTTCAACCATATGGAGCCGCAATGCATTTCCACCTAAGGAGAATAATTAAAGCCTAGAAAGAGGATGGAGTTATAACTATTATGGTAATTCAAAAATATGTGGTAGATCGAAACTTGATTGCACAGTAGAATGACACTTTGTCTATAACCCAAGTGAAAATGATCAAATGAATTACTGGAGGGAAGGTCATTACTCCCAAAAAGAAATCCTAGAGTTGGAGAGTGTCGATTTTTCAAAACTCAATCATGTCCATAGATTCGAAAGTACCATGTGGAGCCATGTGAGGCTAGGTGGGGATACACTTCATGGATCAATATAATTGATCCAATTAACCAAGTATGGTCCCAAATTAGAATTCATATGCCACTTTTAGTGTGGAGGAAACCCTTATACATAGCATCAAACCATATCTAATTTGAAAATTAAATTATAGAGTGCATCAACCAAGTACCAGATGCCATGAATAGATTCTCTAAAGTAAGGTGGGGTAAAAACCTAGTCATAAGGGAACAAAAGAGGAGGGGAAAAACCCCATTGTGTGTTTGCATAACATATTTACAAAATAATCCTTGTGGAAAACCTTGTATATATTCATTGAGGGGTATAAAGAAATTATAGGTCTAATTACATATGTATAAGACTATAGTTAAGTTGAAAGGTATAGTGGATTTAATAACAATTTCTAATCTAATAAGCCATTAGCCCAAACCATGGACTAAAGAGTGTCTTAGGAAGGGTTAAGAGAAGGTTAAAATGTATGTGTTATAAGGGGAGAAAATCTTGGGTTAAATCTTAAAAAATCAACTTGTATCCAAGTATTGCAAAGGAAAATCTAGTCAATGATCAAGCCTGTATCACAGTGTTAAGTCATAATCTTGTCGATTACCAATGGGGTAACGTAATTCAGTTAGAAATAATATTTTTTAGGGTGTGTTTTGAGGTTCATTATATATGGTATCAGAGCTACAGGTTATATCAATGAGCCTTTATGGGTCCTAACTGAAAGTGTTATTTTTTCATGTATCATACAAAAAGGAAAATTATTTCTAGAAAGAAAATTGAGGAATGAATTAAGGTATTAATAGATAAAATTTTGTAGGTTCATGAGAGAGGGGTAGAGTGTATGATTCTAACCAAGGAATGATAAGGGGAGAAACTAAAAGACAAAATAACCATGAAACTAAAATTTTATAGGTGATTTGTAGTCTAAAAGAAAACTTAGAAATTGTTAATACTAACTAGGAGAAATTGTATAAGGCAAGGGATGAACATGAAGATATAAATGGGTACATACTCAAGATATTAGATGAAAATAAAGGAAATATGAAATATGAAAGAAATCATAAGAAAAGGTTTAGTAATGAGTCTCCATACATAATGTAACTTCTAGTGAGAGTCAAAACACCCAAGCTTAAAGATGACTTGGAAAAACAAAAGTTAGGGAGTAGCTCTCTAATTTCTAATGTGCCCTTTCTGAAATAGCTCCTGAATCTGCTTCTTCTTCTCATTGTTCTCCAGAACATACTATCTATAGATTGGTCCATTAAGTAGCGGCACGCCCGGGGTCACATCAATGGAGTGCTTGACTTGACAATGTAGAGGCACCTTTGTAGCTAAGGATAAAATGTCTCTGTACTCCTCCATGACCTTGTCCATCAAATGTTGTTATGCAGAAGAGCCCTATCTGGAATTCATGGCCACAATCTTTTTGTTTCCCTAGGGGTGAATCATAAGGAAAACAAATTTCATGGTTTGTGAAATGATCTTATTGCATTGCTTTGAAGTGATCAAAGAGACGGTGGTAGGTGGGTCTACCTCTGGTATCCTGTACAACTTATTTCCCAAAGTAATAATAACATAGTGAGGTATAGACTCATATACAACATGTCCCTTCCACAAGTATGGTTGTCCTAATAATACATCACAAAATTCAAGAGGAGAAACATCACAAAGTACCTCATCCATGAAGGGCTTGATGGTGTAGGGAAGGTGGCACTACTGGCTAACACGGAGATCTCATCCTTGGTGAAGCCACCCGATGGTGTACCGACGCGGATGTGGTGTACCGATGGTGTACTGTTGGCTAACTTTATAGCTCTGCACATGTATTTCTTCTAGGTAAAACTTGGGGAAAACAACTTGCTCACTTTGTTACATAGCCTTCAAAGGTTGGATTTTTCTAGACTATTTTGTATGTTATTAATTTTATTTTATATATTTCAAACTTTTACTTTGAGTGTGAAGAGAAATTCGAGCTGAAAAAAATAAAATCTGGTGCATACAGTGATACATTTTGTATATATCTTTTTGTTTGCATTTATTGAAGTTGCTCAATTTATAATGTGTCAACTGCCACATGAAAATTCATTTGAATATCTTTGAGATATTCATAACAATTTAGTTTAGATATAATTGTTATTGAGTTTTATTTTGGAGATCGAATAATAACATTAAAAATAAAATTAAACCAGGGATATCTAATATCCTCGTCTCCTACAAAGACAAAGGTATATATTCTTATTTGGTTTTATGGTATGATAGAGGAGCTTATTGGGTTTAACGGTCTAACAACAAAGCTTCAAGTAGATTTTCTTAAATTATATATATATATATATATTATATATATATATTATATATATATATATATACCAAGCCTAGATCCATCTAAACTCTGGATCTATCAAGTGGCGAGAGGGATCAAATCTCTATAAGTGCAAACCTTTCCTCGAGTTTTCCACTCAAAAAAGAGGTTTGCACCATGAACGATTTGATCCCTCTAGGCACTTGATAAATCCAAAGTAAAGATGGACCTAAGCTAGTTACTAAAAAATTTTATTGGTGCAACAATAAGAATGATGAGTAAATGGTGATGTCATGCTTTATTTTTTAATGACAAAATAAAAATCAGATCTTTTAAATAATGGATAGACACGGACACCCTTTCATAGAACCTAGGCATGTATGTGAGTGCTTCCGTGTACAAAAGTAAGACATTTTTTTTTCCATTGAAGAAACCACACTTAAAACAAGTATCAGATATATATAGTCTTACTCTTGGATTAGACCATAAAACTTGTGGAAACTAAATCTCCACACATAACTATTGGACAATAACCAGACTTCGTACAACAGTGAGACTTACACACATTCAAACTAACTAAGACTCGTAATTTTGGAATTTTGGAAAATCATACTAAGGGAAAACCTAAATTAAATTTATTTTAATTAATTTATAAAGTTTTTTTCCTTTTTGTAGTCGAAGATTCGAAGTGAATATTTTAATGCATTATTGCTTTTAACTCTCGGTGGATTTAATGGTTCTCTCGGTGGATTTAATGGTTCAAATTTCAACAGTGGCTACTTGTATGGGTGAAAAAAAGGCCATGCAGGAACAACTAAGCTTTTAACCAATAGCTGTGTGAATAGAGAAATTTGTGGGCATCCATGACTTTGTTGGTGTTGTTTATATATCGTAGGAACAACTAAGCTTTTAACCAATCGCTGTGTGAATAGAGAAATTTGTGAGCAGGTGTTCTTTATAGATCTTTTTGTAGATTGCAGATTTCCAGAATGTCATACAATGTGATGATGAAGAAAGAGGTCACTGTTAGACTTTTTTTTGACGATTAGATTTTGGGATAGTCCTAGAATTGCAATTGATATAATTTAAATTCAAATTTTAAAACATTCCAGAATGTACTTATAACATATAGGTCATGATGAAATTAGATAACTTTTATACTATACAAACTTACCTTAAATGGACATTATCAGCTCATGATTCCGTTGCCAAAATCTATTATACACTTACCTTAAATGGACATTATCAGCTCAAGTTTCCGTTGCCCATGATTCTGCCAAAAATATGTCAAGATTTCATGAACATAAAAATAAGCTGCAGACTCACCTTACGAACCATAAACAACAAAACTGTAATATGGCAACTAGCATTTAAAACGAATCCATATAATATATAAGCATTGCCAGTATTTATATGTATGTTTGACGACGTGAATACAACACACATGCTATTCATGGTAGGGTGTAAGATTTTGAGATACAAGGATCTAGATATGCAAAACAATAAACAAGCTTGCAAGAGAAGGAAGGAAGCAAGAAAGAATTGAGAAAAGAATGAATTGATTCTACAATATTGGTTTAGAATAAATACATAAAAGCAACTAAGTTAAGCTTAGTTGTACATGCAATAACTAAAGCTAACTAAAGCTAATGTGT